>LOND01005939.1:14800-34544 GCA_014220965.1 Paragonimus kellicotti
ATCGGATCCACTGCTTGCTGATGTTTGCGAGAAGAAGGTGGAAAACAAGTAGCCTGCGATCCCAGTATGGGACATGTACTTCTAGCGTTGTCGAGTTGATAATTTTGCGATCGTTACCAGTAAATTCCTGGTGTGTACTGTTACCGACACGTTCAAACGTGCGCAGAGGTTCGTTCAGTCCACGTCAGGGCTGAATGAAACGATGGACTCCAGTTTCACAACATAAACTTAATCGGATTGTCTACTGTCAGTTAAGGAGTTTTTGTTTTCGTTGGTCGTCGTGAGTCGAAAATTACACTATCTTAAATATTTGTGTACCACCCGGACAAAAATGACAACTAGTTCGTAACCTCAGTGACGGAACAAACGAAAACTGTGCGAAAGATGCCATCGATGCTTAGGTGAAACTACTGTTTCGTTTTCTTCGGGAATACGATTTCAAAAACTATGATAACTTACACGAGGAAATGCCACATAGCAATAAGAGTGAAGAAACCCGTTTACATGAGGGTGCTTCGATTACAGAACTGTCCAATCTCTGTCCATATTGTGCGCTTTTTCCAACTTTCCCAGCAGCCTGGTGTCATTCGTCGTTTACTAATTTTCCATTTATGTCACTCCGGAGAAGAAAACTTATCTGTCGACGGTCACAGTGTGCCCATACGGTTATTCGTCCACTGTTGTACAACATACTGCACTGGACGTATAATCAGGCAATCATTCAAAGAGGTCTCTCACTCACCCTATAATGGCCACTCAATTAAGCTAACTTCGGTGAATGTAGTCTGCAATGTTCGTTTCTACCAACCGGGGTCGATCCATTACCGCACTCTCAACATAGCCGAATAGATTGGGAATCGATTATATGCTCGAAAATTGTGTACAAAAGATGATTGTTCCTACTCCGAACTCAGCGGCCAGTAAACAGTCTATAGTGTCCGATTGAGGGCTCATCACAAAAGAACTATGCCGTTTGGGGTCTATCCAGTTAGAAACTACTGGTTATAGGAACAACGATTTCTACATATGGAGATGTCCTAACCAGAAGATGTTTTGAAAATGGAATTTTCACGCTACTTTCCTAATATAAGGGTGCACATAAATTATAATTGCCATCAAAAGGTCTATTATATTTTACCTAAGTGCAGTCAGTCACCCGTCTCGTTACTCATAAGTTATGTGAATACTTAAAACGAACTAACCACATATTGCTTAAACACTCATCTCAAGTGGCCGTTTCGGCTTTCCCCATACTCCCGTTTGCACATAGGTTCGACAAACCGTAATATCCTTAGGGAAAGTTACATTACTGGTAATTTGAAAGTAGTGTACTTCTAATAATGACAAATAAATGGTGTACATTGTGGCGACCGGATGGCCCAAAGGTTAAGAACACGGTATTGCTATAACACAAACATTTCGGTTATCACTGGAACCTTTGTCAAAACAAATTGCCGGTCGACCGATTACACGAGTAAGACCTGCTGGTAAGGATGTAACAAGAATGTATAGCTTTTCCGTGTACCCGTGTTTAGCAATCCGTATGTTAGTTATCAAGTTCCGACAATGGCCACTTCAACAACCTCGGTGTGGTGACCGGCTTTCTGTGGTTCATCCGTCCGGAGAGTTATGGTAAGTTTGGCATACCTCTTTGTAAGTTCGACCATGTTGTGTGAGCCAAAGTGGAGCATCCGGACAAAAAAAGACGAACGTACGATCATATGTTTGTGTTGCACTACTGACCGTGTAGGGGTGCAATAAATGCAGCCCCCAAGGTACCGCCGCACCCTGGGAGATGATCAGAAACACCATGTAAGCGAATCCATTTGGAATTTTTCGATCCATCTGAAGGTCAGATGACTTTACTCATCGTGGATGCCCATTCCAGATTGATTGATGTTCACATTCTGTCAATGGCAACAACAGCCAGTCTAATAATCACACATTATGTACAACCTTTGCAACATTTGTTTTACCAGAAACTATCGTGACAGATAACGGGACTACGTTTACAAATGCTGAATTTGCAAGCTGCATTACTTCAAATGGAATTGAGCACGTTACGATAGCACATTAACATCCCGCTTCGAACTGCCCGGCTGAGCGTGCTGTGAAGAATACGTTGAAAAAACAATCGAATGCCCTCTTCGCGTGCTTTCGGATCGCGTTCTATTTGGTTGTCGGAATCGTGTCAACGAAACCACCAGCAGCAATCCCGCCGAATGCATGGTTAGTCGTCGTTTGCGTCTTCGGCTGGACTTACCCCACGAAAGCCCTCCATCGAAAGTAATCGCTAAACAGGAACTAATAACAAGACCGTTTCGATATGCATACTCAAGATAGACATATGTTTGATTCTGATCCCGTCCTTGTGCGTCTACCCACTGAAAACACATGGCAACCCGCTACTGTCACAAGTGCTAACGGACAAATCATACAGGCTCAAACGGAAGACGGGCGAATGGTGCGACGCCATCTAGATCATGTGTCCGAGGTCAACAAGCCCAGGAAACGTCGGATCTCCGATATCTCCACCACCCTGAAGCACATGGTGCATGCGCAGCCGAACCAACGCGCCCTGCCAACTTACCCATGCGCCGATTTCAAAATCAGCGTCACTCGGTGGACCGTTTTCAGGCGGGATAGCCTCAACGTTATTTGAGGAAGAAGAGATGATGAGTCGGCGTGATGCGTCACCGACCGTTCCACGCGCGTTGTGTACGTGCCTGTCGATCGATCAGTAACGATTTGGATTGACCATCTTATCGACCGTGGGAACTAAACATACGCACGTTCCGTGCTCACACAGTGCCCACTGCCATATGTTGAGTTGGCTGTTCTGTACCTGCCCATTGTTGTTGTTGTTGTTGTTGTTGTTGTTGTTGTTTGTTGTTGTTGTTTGTTGTTGTTGTTGTTGTACAAGACCGTTTTATCATTCTATCATCATTTTGTCAAGCGGTAAACATCTCCTGGCACAAACCACTAATTATAAAGCAGAACAATATTTATGGTTGCAGCACTGTGTACGGAAGGGTTCTCGGAAAGCCACCCTCGGACAAAGAGCTGCCTGATGGACAGCGACAGTGCGACATTCGCGAAGTATTTTCGCAGCGGTGATGCTCGGGGCGGAATACATCATGGATCGTAAGCTAGTCGTGACCGTGTGGTTTACTCACGTTTATAACCCTTTTATTTAACTCCCGTGAATATGTCCGGTTTAGTTTAGAAGAAACACGTGACAAACAAGTGTGTTTTCAGTGTTCACCATCAGGCCAAATACAACACATTTGTGTAGATTCGCCGACAGTAGTACATCAATGGGGTAAGGGATGATAATCATTAGTGTCAGGTTATTTAAACTCGAGAGTTCTAATTATGTGACAATAATCACGTGGGCTGTAGACATTTTTGCAAAAGAAATCCGCACTCCTACGTAAAAAACCGATCCGGGGTATTAGGGCATGGACACGGGAGATTCGGTGTTATGATCAGACGTTTCTGTGAGTATAACGTGATGAGTGTAAGTGGATTGCAATAGCTTCTGCGATGGCTAGTAAACGACATTTGACCCACTTCGATTGCCGCTCGATAGAGCGGCTCGAACGAACGTGTGTACACGATCCATGGTGCATTCTGAAATCAGAGTGCTTAAATTGTCCGCTTTCCCTGGAACCCGCATCAGCTTTAGGTATAGAGGTTTTAGACGTGTTCACGTCACGTCATGGGGATGATGCAATACAACGTAAAGTACACACGCGCACAGGTTACGAAAGGTGTATATAGTTGAAAGATCCGCCGTTTCAGTGTGTTTCACTGTTCGCAGCTGACATGAGTGAAAGCCTGTAACTTTATTAATGTACACGTCTATTCACTTCCATTGTAGTTGTCTTTTTATCCATAAACAGTTCAACACTATTTTTTTCATGACTAACACAGAGATAGGAACCCATTAATAGTCTGCCAGTGTTATGATAGAGAATCTTAGATACCGAGCACTTTTGTTGCACTGTATACAACGATCGTGAGACCGACTGGTTGGGTTACATATAGCACGCCTAGTTCAACCAATGGATACGTGCGCCTCGGTGTAGCCAGTATTCTTTACTTGCATCAATGCTTGAACAGGTTGAGAAGTAACTCTTTCTTCCGGATTAAGTACCCTTAATCTCTAAGTGTTTTGTCATGTTGTGAGTATCAGTTAAAATTTCACTTGACACCTGTTCGTCAATAATGTTTTCTGTGTGCGATTTTTTCTACCGTTAAACAGACGTTAAGGCGGATTCATTTGACTTGGTTGAATGAAGTGTTGATTAAACCACTTGCAGTATCAACAGACGAAGGAAGATTATCACATGAAGATTAGTTGAAGTTCGCACATGTTGTTCATTACAGGTTGAATTCCGACAAGCTGTGCGTCTAAGAGTTTCTTGCAATCGTTTAACTTTGTCTGAAAATGTCAGTGCAAGCTATTGCCGTCACGTTCGTAGGACATGCTTGCGTCAATAAGGTTGGTTGTCTGTCTTTCAATCACTACTAGAAACACGTCTGAAGGTATAAGACTCAGCAGTCTGCCCAATGCCACACCGTGAATCGGTTTGTAGGAGTGCCATCAAAACAACCAGACTAGTTTCCGTATGTAAAAGCGTGGAGTCTCTTGAATCAATGGTTATGGAATGCGCAGACGGATAGTGTCGAGAAGAGAAAATGAAAACGTTTAGCTAATCGGGGTTTTGATGGGCAGGTATGACTACAAAAAGGGAGCGGGTATCGATAGAAGGAGCGTTCAAAATTTCTGTTAAGTCTAAGACATTTTCTGTGCAATGAAGCGTTTGAGGGTCTGAGAACGGAACTGGAAGATGAATAAAAAAAATTAACATCAGATGAATAAAGTTTCCGCAGCTTTGGTTTATCACATAACCATCTGCATAAATCCGCACTATTTTGGGACCCGAATCATCCGCAGTTATAGTGTTTCTATGCGTGTTCACGTCACGCGTCGTGGAGATGGCACAATACAACGTAAAGTACATCGCAAAACAACCTGATCAGGACAGTATAGCAATCGTAATAGCTTCATACTTTTAAAACAAAAGAGCAACTCAGTCCGCTGCTTAGTTGTACGGCTGTAAAATATGCTCAGAATATACTATAGAAGAAAACAAATAGTCTTGTTCTAATAGCTATCAAGAACGGTTTATTTGTAAGCACATGCTAATAAGCACAAAGGTAGATTTAGTGCAAATCGTAGACAAAAACCGGTATATATTTCGTTACAATTTAAAGGCGATAGCAATGCTGAAGGCAATAATCAGGGGACTTGACGTAGCACTGAACAAAACCTATTTCGGAACCGAATTACGTGTTCAGTTTACTTCTACACATGTTTTGGGTTCCTGGCTGAAAAATGTGTTGTCTGTACATACCGCCTCATTTCGTGCTTACCGTTTTGTTTTTTCCTATGGGACAAGCCATATATAACGCACAACAAGGGAATTATCTGGACCACATCCTGGGGCATCATCTGGTTTGGACAGTTCGAGGCCTACTATGGACGTTCGCTGAGCACTTCATCGAATCAAACTGTCTGACCAACCCGGTCGATTCGTCTAAACCGATCTATCGGGTCTGAGAAGAGCAATAGAAGTGGGTCAAATATCGTTTACTAGCCATCGCAGAAGCTATTGCAATCCACTTACACTCATCACGTTATACTCACAGAAACGTCTGATCATAACACCGAATCTCCCGTGTCCATGCCCTAATACCCCGGATCGGTTTTTTACGTAGGAGTGCGGATTTCTTTTGCAAAAATGTCTACAGCCCACGTGATTATTGTCACATAATTAGAACTCTCGAGTTTAAATAACCTGACACTAATGATTATCATCCCTTACCCCATTGATGTACTACTGTCGGCGAATCTACACAAATGTGTTGTATTTGGCCTGATGGTGAACACTGAAAACACACCTGTTTGTCACGCTTTTTTTCGTAATCCCTTAGCTCTAGGTAATCCGGCCCGACATTAATGTTCGATATCAGGACGCTGAAGGACTCAAAGACGATAACTACTTTCTAACTTGCTGCTGCCGTTCGTCTCCAAGACGTTCCTTCATCTACCTTTACTGTGGGTATAGTGTTGCTTGGAGCAGATCGCGAGATTCGCCATCAAAACACTCCGTGTCCAATGTCAAGAACACTGAGACTAGTCCGTCGACAACTATGAAGATGTCTCTATCCTGGTACGAAGGGTGAGTAAAGCGTTTGCTATTTCCACTATGGTCCTAAGCAGTGAGGACAGCAGAAGATATTCCGTAACGCTCTCCACTAACCGACTTAATTGTTCCGCGGAATCAAGTACAACCGGCGAACAAGCAAGGTAGGATGATCCGGGACTATAATTACCGCCGGCAGCGCAAAAAGCCCTGCTGGTCGTTTAAGGCGATGTCCATCCATCCAATCTACTAAAGAACTAGTGGATGTTGTTCTTGACATTTCGTGCACAAAACCCGAAGACGTCTTGAGAATCTACAATCAACATTCCGGCAGCTTACTGAGTCGGTCTACCGCCATTTGCTAAATGACAGTTGATAGCCTTCCATACTAAACCACCAAAGAGACATTTGTCGTCTCCCCGAACTTGACCGAGGTGCACAAAATAAATTAAATAACCGTGGACCAGAAAGACGGCGGGTAAATATGAATTGCCAGAGGGAATTTTGAAGCATCCAGTTCTAACTTTGGATTTTGTTTTGTTCCACTTGGTTCAGTCCATCTCGACACACGAAGCCGTCTCTCAGGAATGATGGTTTGAATGTATCTTTACTTAGATGCAACGGGAGCACGTAGAATTAGTCGGAGGACTTGTGCTGAAAGTGTTTCAGCAATAACCCGCTCATGTGGCCTCACGATGAAGTGTCAGAAACAAACGTTCCTGAGGATAGTGTAGATTCGGGACGATTGACGGTACGAATGACATAGTATTTTCCACGTGCCAGCTGCGGGAAAAGTTCTGTGAACCTAATCATTCGCTGTATGCCTTATTTATGAATCTCACCGAGTCGGTTGATTCCATGAATCGCGAATCGTGGTGGCAAGCGCTTGGCAAGTTTGGGTGCTTAGACAACTTGGAGGATTTAGTAAGGATATTACGTGAGGGTATGAGGTCAAAGGTGCAATAGTGGAGAGGGACCTCTAATGATTTCACACTTTTCGGTTGCATGAAGTAGTGCTGTGTTTTAGCCCTACCCTATTTGGTTCCGATTTGCTCGTAGTACTAACAGTTCTTCATCTGTATTCAGAGGACGTTGTTCAAATGAAATACCTCACAGACTGTCGCCCGCTGAATGTTCAATGTCTCTGCAATCCAAGCTTGTTACCTGAGTCGACCGCTCGGATGTTACTGTTCGCATATGGCAGCATGCTATTTGAACGCAATGAAGAAAAACTACATAGAGTGGACAAAACCTTCCCTACCACGGTAACTAAGTTTCGTATGGATAACATCAGAGGTGAGACACTTTCTTCCAGTCTTTTCCTGACGCAGGTACTGTACCTGTGTCAGGAACCCGTACCATTTGAAACATCGTGGATAGCTGCGCAGGCCTCTGTCGTGTGGGTAGTAATCTGTCGATAGATTTGTCAGTGGGTTGGAAGTTAATAGCTTGTGCGGTCAAATCTGGTGCCGTTCTCGGATGTCTTGAAGGATGTCTGGAAGAACCAGTCTATCTATCAACCTCTCAGTTGTTTTTCCATGTTATTTTACATCTGCGCAATTTGGTCGTTATAACAGAGCGATATGCGGCGTCTGAACCGCTTTCATCTGTGAGGTCTGATGTATCTTGGATAGTCGGTGGTCAGAGGTGGTTCCAAACATTAAAGCAACCAGGCGGGCTGACACGGACAATATTGAATTCATAGTCGTCCTCAGCCAGCTTCGGTGGCTGAAACATTTCTACAGGATAGCTGAAGGACGGATCTCGAATCAGTGGCTGAACGGCAGCTAAACTCAAGCAAGAGATATCCTAGTGATCAATTGCTGATGTCAAGATGTTTTCCAATTATTCCTCGAGCGTTACAATATACACCTTATATCCTGGGAGGAGTTAGCATTGAACCGGACAGCTTGGAGGAACGCGACCCAGACGGTCTCCAGAAAGTTTGCTGAACGACAATTGCGTAACCGTGAATACACGCACGTGCTACACGGAGGAACTGTAGACTTCTCAGGTTATGTTGACGTGACCCTATGACTTTGTAAAGAATAATGCCGTGAATATGCTAGCTGTCTAGGGTCGGTAGATGGTCAGCTTACTCATAACACACCGTTAACGAAGAGTTGACGAATGGGTTAGAATGCAGTGAGTTGAGTCCACTGCATATTTTTTCTTTCATATCAACCGACAACCCTGTCATGAAGTAAACCACCCGATCCTATTTACGGAAACTTGAACCACGACAGAATGTTAGCTGTTGCTTTAAATGTTGAGAATTTTAATCGATTTTTTCTCAACTAAACTTTTTTTTCTTCCTGGTCCCATATATATAAGCATTAGTTTATGCATTTGTGATGAAATTCTTATTGTCTTGTATTTTCTGTATCTTCTGTGCTAGCCTGCACCTTCCCACCGCAGTCGTTATCTATTTGTTTCCTTGAGATAACGGTTACACCTTCATGCTAACCCCCATCTAGAGAACTAGCATTAGCCGGCTACATTACAAAGACAGTCACTCACACACCGTCAGGTCATTTTCCTTCACGTACCTCACAAATGCATTAAGCCCCGCGGATTCAGAAGTATCACGGTGAAAATAAATCGAGAGGTCCAACCTGTGTTTTATTTTCGATTTACCTAGTAAACCTTTAATTACAGGAAGTTGCGATTGCAAAATCATTTCTTGGTACTGAACACACACGGCCGCGAAAACAATTGCTGACCTCAGAGTGTTTTGTTAGCCACACCCGTTTTACGTGTGGAGTACAACTTGAGAGGAATTCAAACCTAAAAACTATTTTGACCGGACCGAATGCACTTACTCACCATACAATTAAAGCAAAACATCACGGTCACGCAAGCATTTCATAATGATGTGACTGAGTGGAGTGGATTGTCAGTACTGAAGTAAGCAAACCAAAATAGAAGCAACCATAGGGGAGTGAATGATTATGTCTTGTCGGTTTGCCAAGCGACCCCAACTTGTCTTCATTTGCTATTAGGCAGAAATGTGTTTATTGATCTCCCAGACCGATGGGTTAGTGAATAAGGCAATTTAATTCGAGAAATTTGTGTAAGCAACTTTACCGATTATGTAACAGTTCCTTTATCGGTCAATCCTTTTTTTGCAAATAGCACGTAATACTTTGGCTTGAGCTCAGATCTGTAAAAGTCATAAACGTTCGACGAGGTATCTGAAGCAGATTTAGGTAGACAAGTAAGCACATTTAAAAAAAGCAAAACCAAGCGAAGTGTACCTTAAGATATTCTGCTTCCTAATGTGTATAAAAGCCGAGGACACACGAGAACGATTTTGTAGACAGTTCCTCCACAGATAAATAGTTCGATTAATATTTAGGACCACAGAGACCAATATTAACAGTTTTTTCCCCGCACCCCTTTAGAAAAGCTTTCTTAATACTGTCTATGCACAATGCTAGAAGAGGAACTGTTTACCAAACATCCAGTGGACTTCTGTGTATTTATTCACGTCACGAATATGCCGGCTAAATAAAACTAGCGAGAATATTGCCGATCATTTTGAGGTCGAAACATGAAATCAGGATAGAGTTATCGTCAATAGTACTTCAGTAGATTCTGACAACTAAAGTGTATTTTTCCACTTCGGCTTCAGACTTACAAAGGCATTGGATCCTGTTTCACATAGATAGAGAATCGTGACAGAAATTAAACATCCATAGCTCTCAGTATGAAACTAAGGCTGGTTGCTCACAAAGCTGCCTTATATTCAGCAAAGCATTTTGGGAATCTGATTTCTCTTACAGTTCTTTCTGGAAGTCAGTTGACTCGTCCATTAGCAAATAATCATGAACGTACCAAGAACGATACGGTTCATGATTCACACAATGGGTGTGAAAACAATCCGCTCTGTATTCTTGAAATTCATTATAGAGGTTAATACTGGTAAACAAAATTTTATTAAAAACTCGTTTGCCATCCCCTGTCCAACTCTTTGGGTCTGTTGTATAGAAAACCCAACTGGTTTTCGGGAGGGTCGGTGCTGCATTGACGGGAGTATTCGATCAGTTTAACGTTCTGTATTCGATGCGACGTCGAATGTTGAATTCGTTGAGGTATGCTTGTTTGTTGGTTCGTAAAAATTTGGTCTTTTCCTTTTGATGTGTGTGGTGTACACGTATGGTAAATTTTGTAACATGAAAAGAAGCAGAGAATGAACCTTCGTTTCTCTCTTCAATGTAACTGTAATTGTACGGTACAAAATTTTATTATTTGGTATTGTTTGACAAGCTGTCATGTTCACTTAGATCTAATCGTTTTAATAGACTCATTTCCTGTTTACCGGCAGCCATTTTTCAATGTCGGTGTTCATTGCAGTATTTTAAACGCTTTTCCTGTTGGATAGTTTGAATGTTCGATCAGTTTACGTCAATAGTGATGGAGCATTTTAGTTCAATTCTTAGTAGTAGTGCCTCATAAAATGTAATGATCCCAACTGCCCTCCTGGCGCCATCTTGGGCTTGCAAGTCCAAATAACTCAGCCGCTTAAATCGGCGTCATTCGAATTGTCATTGGTGCGACATTGATTGGATTATGCTAAGTCATCGGGAAAGATTTAGCGTTTATTAAACACGGAATGGTTCATGATGTAAGCAAAGTCCGCACGAAACTCTCCAACATGTGATTAGTTGTTGCCTTTGACAACCAATAATCGGAACGGCAATAAAACTGTTTTCTTCGCTAAAAGATCCGATCCCATACGGCGTGTAATCTTATCCCGATGTATCTCATTGTGCGTAAATGTCTCCGATTAAGCAAACGCTGTTTTAGACAGTCCCACAGACGGAATAATTTCTTTTGCATCCAAAATGTGGGGAGTTCTCATATATTAGACACAACCTGACATCGCTGTTTAGAACATTGCAAAACTCTCAGAGACTGTGGCGTAGACAAATGTTGACACTCATCCTCAGACTGGCCAATATAAATTGGTTTGACCCTTCACACTTAACCACTTGTGATTCATACAGTTGGGAGCTGGAGACAGTAGAAGAAACGGTTACCAATCGGCTTCGTTCACCATGTCCTGTTGAATGGACCGTGAAATTAATGCATTAAATAAAGCGAGGCAAAGAGGGTGACAAGCTGCCTTATGGATGCTGCCTTAGTCAGTTAAAGCCCGATTGTTTGTTTGCATGGTGTGTAAACACCCACGTTCAGTGTCTGAGCTTAGCCATACTGTCTTGTTGTATTAGGTATCAGTTCTTCCCTATCGTTTATGTTTAACTAGAGTTAGCTTTTAATTTTCGACGCTATATGAATGCTAATAACTATCGCCAGTCGCTGTAGTACACAAGTCGACGATGACGATGTTGATGCTGTTAATCATAGCGATGGTGATGGTGACGATGATGATGACCATAATGATGATGATGGTGAGAAACAGGATGAGGAAGATGACGATGCTGATGTTGTCGAATTCACTAGCTTACTTACTTAACCTTTAGCATGTATACTGATATTTTGAAGCTGCATTTCACGACTAATCGTCTTAAGGACCAGTTGAGAAGTCGTTGACCACAGGTTTAAGGAGACAACTACTTGTCAAACTAGATAAGCCAACAATTAGTTTCAGTTTTGTTCATATTAACACGAGTTGCACAATAAAGGGCGTTTCGTTAGCCAATTCCGCGTCTAGCTGGTGTTCCAAGAATCGGCATTATAATTTGTGTTGTAGTAAAGTGATGGGCAAGTGTGTTCCTTCCTTGATTAACAAAGAAGGAAAGTTGCGAAAACAAGTGAAACAGTGCTTTTGTGCATATATATTTTAAGTGCGAAGCTAATCAATAAAACAAGTTTTACTTCACCCCAACAAGTGACTGCACAACACCAAGGAGCGAAACTAATTGTAAGCGGTCGAATACTGTTGTGAAAATGTAATAAGTTATTTAGATTGGAATGTGCAATAAAGTGCCGAGGCCTGCATTATTGCTGTTCGTTTAGGTAAATGCGTAACAAATCGGCACTGATTCATTCGGACCAGCCAATCACTCCACAAGCAACACGTCCCCCTGCATTTCCGGTGGTTTTACTCAACGTGTGTCCACCTCGACCAAGGTCGTCCTCTAGTGCGTGAATCTTCAGAGAAAGGGAATGTTTAGAAGGATTGGTTAAACAAGAATTGTACAGATCAGATAGACTATGGAAAAACAGAGACTGCTTCAACCTACGGTTAATGTTAACCTTCTGTGTTGAGTGAATAACAGCGAGCAGAGTTAACTTCATATTCCGAATCGTTCGTCTGCGCTGCTGCTAGCTTTATAGTACTCGTTGTAGGTTCGCTAGAGCGCTCAACAAGTTGGAGGCATTCAAAAGTAGGATTATATCTATTTGATCAGTTAAACAATTGTAACTGGCTAGGATAAATATTTTAATTTTAGGCACATGATGATGTCGTTGTATTAGGATTTATATTCTGTGTGGTGAGCCATCCTCTTGTATCTTCTGTATTAAACGCTATAGACGTTAGCCTTGATCGTTGAACAACTGAGCAGTTAATCCAGTCCTTGAAAGCATATGTAAGTATGCACTTTGTGCAAATGCCTAAATCTTATTTTGCGAGCTGAGAGTTTCACAATTCATTGGTGGCGAACATGAAATAAGCTTACTTCAAATGAAAACAATCCAACGTTTTCCAGCAATCTGATGCTTACCACCATATACTCACCACTAGCACTGTTTGACTGCGGAAACATTCTCTTGCAATTTTCCGTCACTAGGTATTATCTTTACGCCACTGTCATTTTTATGTACGCTTCTTTCTAACCGGAGTTTTAAGTCATTTGTTTGTGCGATACACTGACGTGCTCATGGACTTAAAGCTCATAACTCCCATAACCATCATCGGTTAGGCTTATTTGTTCAAGTGACCCTTGTGTGGTATACAGCTTCTGCCAGTCTCATCAGAAGACATCACCCATCTCCAGGAGGTTCTTTTCTGAAGTCCAGACGATGATGACTACGACTATCATTCGTACCGTTTTTGTTTCTTTAAGTCAACTGAGGGAATACTTGTACTGCCAATACCGGAATTCAGCAAATACTTTCACGTTACTAAGGAGAAAGGTTTCCACTAGGTTGCTAATCCTACCCCAATTGCAGGGGCTGCAAGACGTTTTACTGGGGAGCCTGTAACGGAGTTCCCACCCTTGAAACTTTCCAAATTGAATAAAACTACCGGCACGGAAAAGTTTGAGGACAATTACGGAGACCAGAAAGGTGTAGTGACCACAATGGGAAAATAGTGAAACAAATTCAGTCATTATTCAGTCGTTTCACTCACCATTGTCGAAGCAGTTCTTCATAGGGATGTCCAGTTTATTGGGGATTGAAAGCGTTTTGCATTCACTGGCCTAAAGTTTGTTATAAACTAAGTGGACTTATTAAGGAGTGACGGGAATATCAGCATCGCTACCACCCGTTAAGAAGGCACTTGAATCTCTATTTATACCAATTGACAAACTTAGTCGGAGTATATAACAACATATCTACGTAAAAACACAGAGCAAACAATCTATCGGTTCAGTCTGTCGTAAGCCTCACTTTATGTTGGTAAGTTGAAAGGTGGCGTTCAGGTGTAAGTTGGCCTCAAATTAGCAGCCATTTTGAAGTAAACTAACAACTTCACTCCAGGAAAATAAGGAGTGGATTGGCTGGTTCTTGTTGAGTTTGAAATCATTTAAAATCTTTCTACGTATAAGCCCAAACAGTTTAAATGAGCAGACTGCACTGTAAGTTAAACGGTTCTGGTCGTGTGAAGCAATTCCGGAGTACAACTTTCCTAAGGCTTGTGATAAGACCAGACAGGCTCTATGTAGCTCGGAAGTTGTGGGGTCACCAGATGACTCTGGAGATCAAGCAGATTTCCTTTGAACTTCTCATTCTTTATACCTGATTTCAGGCAGGTGTTTCGCGTGTGTTTTGCAGGGAACAATAGCTTGGCCAGAATGCCGGAATAAACAGAAGCAACACTAGCTGTGCAGTTAATGAAGAGCCTATGGGATTATCGCAACTTTATTCATCAATTGTAATGTGATAGTGTGATATTATATTTCAGTTGTTGTAGCTGGATCTACGACCTACGAGCGCGTAAACAGATAACAGAATAACGGTTAATGAAACGGCGGATAACGGAACGACGGTCAACGGTAATGAACAACGGAGTACGGAGTATACGCGTCAGTTAGTCTCTTCCCAGCCAACCCATCCACCCGAGGCTACCGCATGAACACAGGAAAAGACTGGCCTTCAAACAGAGCTTCTTTATGTCGCTCAGCCCGAAGACAACATGGTCACAAACCCGTTCGTATTTATAGGGTTTGCGACTAGCAACAAAGCAAGGTCAAAAGAATGGACCAGACAAAAGTCCAGACAGTGCAGAGTAGGGCGTGTAGTTAGGATGACAGCCGCAGTTGTCACGATGGCTGAGGACGCTTGTGGAAGCCGGAGAAGTACACGACTATGGCGAACGGTGAAGATCACTGAAAAAGTGTACTTTTTTAGTCTTCTTGACAAAATATTTTCGGGAAACTGGCGAGCATCTCGGAGCAACAAAATGTGGAAGTGAGGCAAACGCTTAGATTGTCGTCATTAATTTGGTATTGCATACCGTTGTTAACTGGGCTCCGCCTATCACGTACTGGTTAATATCTCAACGATTCATGCTCCATTTCTAAGATGAAAGCTAGTTATGACTGGAACTGGCCAAGTGAAATATCCCTGGTTCTTATAATACCGATACATATGGGTTTCCTGAGTAAATGGCGTCACTCAAAGTACACTTTGGGTAAAGAAAAAAGGACAGAAGTGTTTTCGAATGTTCAGCCTTATGCGGATCAAGACAAACACAGGGTATACAGCGACTATGATTCAGAACGAACCAAAAATAAAAAGTTTATACCATTGTTAACTTGTTAACTATTTGGGATTTTTTGACTATCCGATTGTGAACGTATCGTGCGCATCGTTAAGAATAACTTTGAAATGAACAACATACTCTGATTGCTCGACATAACTGGGTGACAAAAGTAGCAATAAAGACAGCATAAAGTTGACATGAAAATGTGTTTCCGATTCCGATCGACAGTAACCATACCGAGTTGGTCAGTTTTTCGTGCAGATTACTGCGTTGACGTATTTGCATTCCACTGTTAAAAATCTGAAGATGTGTTTCTTACCAGTAACCTCGATGACATTTGAGCCAGATGGGATCTGTTTCATACTAAGCTGAAACTGACATCACCGTACGGTGTGAATAAGCTCGTATCATCGCTGAACTGTTTTATTCTAGCCAGGTTGATGGTATGCTTTCATTCTAGAATTTCCACAGGTATGCCTTTCAGTTTAGTCTCCGGAGGTGAAACCATAATTCATTGGACTGTCTTATACTTTTCTGGATGAAATATCGTCCCATTTAAGTCGTTTGAGGATTATATCGCTACTCGCGCTTCCAGGGGACGGGAAATTGACCAAAGACCATAAATAATTGGACGTCACCAAACCATTCGGTTATCATCATCATTATAGACAACAATACATACCATTCGGTCATGAGAGAATTCACTACGAACAAACGTTTTCGGTCTCATCGTCTGGCATAAGACGTTTGATGGCCTGGTGAAGTACCGAGGAGTTTATTCAGGATTTGTCGGGTTGGGTGATCGCATGAAGGCGCCGTGCATTTAAAATTTTAATTAGTTAGATATGAAATTAAGACAAGAGAAATAATATAAGGGAAGAGAATGACCTCGCTTCACCGTTGTGTTGTTGTTTGTTGTGCCTTAGGTGGTTTCATATGAAGCTGCTGGGAGATCCCGTATGTTCGTGGTGCTGTACTTTTATGCGCGGCAAGACGGGACGGATACCGGATATGTGGCGAATGGGGGCTCAAGGCTGAGTAGGGGGGGGAAGTGGGATTCCGAGAAATGACGTGACTCGGACCGAATGACCCGTATTTCCCTCAGCTGTAATTTAAACGGGACGACCAACGACCAAGCAGCATGTCTGTCTAGAGGTCAAATTTGTTATTCACTCTGAGGTACGTGGTTACGCGGCCCCGTGCCACGTAGTACAGAATGCTTCAGGCAAATGCTTAATTGTCACGTTAACCGGGACTATTGCTGGTTCGAAAGCACGTCATTTTGATCCTGAGTGAGAAGTTTATACATTAGCAACCTATTTTCTGCCCTCTCTGATTTACTAACTTTGTTTTTAATCACTTCAGCCACTCACCCTTCCGTTGATTTTCACACAATATCGTAGCTACGCTGTTAAGAGTCTCAAAGGTGGTGATTTATCACCGCTCTTAATACTATCTCTCAGACAGCCTCTCCACTACCGGTTTTCGGTGCCTTTGTATTGCGATCTCGTCCGATAGACGGTCATTGATTGAGCGATCCCCAGATCTTGATTGTGTGTATCCGCGCAAACACCTGAGCCCATGTGGGAAAATGTTATACCCTTACAGGTTTTCATGAATTTTTATGAAATTCTTTACCGAGATGGTTAATGTATAATACCTGGTTGCATAATAAAATTGGTTGGAATTGGAAGATTTATCTTCTTTTTTGTGATCACTATATAAGATACATCAGAAATAGCATACTTCTGATTACGGAAATCGGACTCAGAAGACCTACTTTTATGGTGTACTCTCAGTGTTCATTTCTTGTTCAACGAGCAGTTGTATGAACAGTCGGACGGCGTAACAGTGGGATCTCCTTTGCCAACAGAAGTGTTGATGAGTAAGCCTGAATACAGACTTCAACCTATCACTTCGAATCTCTATGCATATCACCGTACTAGGTTGACGGTAAATTTGTTCTTATACAATCACACGATGGGATAACTACTATCCTTTAGCATTTTATTGCAGCAAACGCTTCATTTCGTTTCACCTTGGAGGAGGAATCGACAGTGCGGTTCCGTTCTACCTGTCACATTGATCGGTACACTGAGTAGGTCGGTATAATGTAAACCAACATGAACAGGTCAGTACACCAACGTTAGCAATTTTATACAGCAAATTTTTTATTAATCAGAACACTACAGTTACCTAATAACCCACTTTCTCTAGCCACCTAGGAAGCATGTAATTGCCTTTCCTGTTTGTCAATTGTAATCCACCACTTGTCACTTTCAGTTTAATGTTCTTTTAAATTGGATTAATGTGCCAAGTGTAAGTACTATCATCATTATTGATTAGTTTAGTATACATAATGCTGTTGAGAACCCAAGAAATATGATTGTGATGGCACTTGCTAATTTTATTTTGCATTTGATCAGGATCGTCTCTTCGGATTGTGGTATTTCGAGTTACTGCAAACATTTTTTGGCATTTCACAGTTATCAGTTATTTTTATTTTTACTCTAGGCCGCATGTAGCACCGTGATG
Source organism: Paragonimus kellicotti (assembly GCA_014220965.1). NCBI lineage: Eukaryota > Metazoa > Platyhelminthes > Trematoda > Plagiorchiida > Troglotrematidae > Paragonimus > Paragonimus kellicotti. Next base: position 32,447 of record LOND01005939.1, read on the forward strand.
GACTAGCCAGTACTTACAGCTGGTCATCAACTGTAAAAAAGATAACACATATTTCCCGTCTTCTCAAAATGTGATTCGTCAAATTATAGGAATAATCTTCAGTAGTCTATTCGGTTTTCAGCTGACCTTCACGGACTTTCGCGTTCTATAAGAAAGTGCTTCGGATCAAACTTTTACTCATTTCGTATGAGCCACTGTTAAAGATATGTATGATACTTGTAGAGAATCCAAAGTTGTTAGCTTGTAGTACCGAAGCGTTAGTTTAACGCCCACATGCTTACGTCCTAGAAACAAATGGTTTTTCAATCAGACGGGATGTATGAGGAATCAGAAAGAAAAGCGAAAACGTTCTTTCCAACTCAATCCCAAAGTGTATTCAAATAAATCAGTTTAATGTAGACCATGCGCGAAGACGTTGGTAGATTATTCTATTATATTTTGCACATCCTCGAATATATGGACTAACTTTCACTCACTAAAATTCTGTGTTCTGATGTGCTCACTCATCCAACGGTGTCATATGGAATTCACCAGATGATCCAGGGATTGACTACACCGATTTCATGCGGTATTGCTTTAATCAATTTCAGCTTCCTTCGTCTGAGTGATCCAGGAAGAGCAGATGACTTCCCGGATAATTTACTGAAACCAGTATGGGGTAATTGGATACGTGTGTGACGGAGTCCAAATGTAAGACTTCTAAGCTCCCTTGGCATGACTTACTACCGAAGCTGACAGAGCATATAGGTACGATTCCTATCACAGTTACGCCGCTCATAACTGGATCTCTCGCAACTTACCTGCGGTACTACTCATATAAACGTCACGTTCATATTTTTTGATAAAACATGTGAGCCTTAAATTAAACAGATATTTGCAACTCCATGGTGGTTAACCGTTGAAAAAATGATTTTGTCTACGTGGTCGTCAGTCATGCCAACCACGCCATCGACCATGTACCTCGCAATTTTTGAACTGGGCTCAAGGACGGAGTCAATAAAGTATTAGCAAGAGGCATTCCATAGATGCGATTGATATTGTCGCAGCCACATATAAGTCAATCACAAAATTTATAAAATCGTTTCTGGCTGAAACTTCATGTTCCAATTAAGTCGTTTATGGGTCACACCACTACTCCCTATTCCAAAATGCATGGAATTAACAAGACTCTATACTTAATTCAGCGCCATCAAATCACCCAAACACCGGAGAATCCACTATTGATCGAGTATTAGAATGAAACGCTGGGTTTCATCTGCTGTGTAATGTGCAAAGATGTATATCTACAATTCTGACTATCGGCGTGGCGTGTATTCACATGTATTAAAAATTTGAAACAGTCAGTACTTCCAGGTCTTTTCAGATTGTTCGTCAATCTATCTATAGTATAGTGTTTTGTACCGTTTGATACGCCTAATCTTCATGTTGCAATTCTGGTAGTAAAATGCAGAATACAGGCTACAACAGGATTTTGACGGACGACAAAATCCACAGATGAATGAAGTGCGCTTCTACAAGATCTTGAAAATCTCCTTAACTGATTCCGAGTATCCATTTTTTCTAACTATGACCAGAGGAATACAACGGCTGGCGCGATGAAAGCAGTAAACAGAAATTTTTCAGATGAAAACCAGAATTCGTAAAGTTTACTGCTACACAATTTAAACACTGAAATATCCTAACTTATTGGCTTACTGCGATATTGGAACGAAATGGATAATTTATGTTACATTTTAATTCTGGTAAAATTGCTTGAAAAATTGTTCGCATGTTACATGGCCAAATTAGTAATACACAACTGACTCACGACAAGTGATCTACCAACAATTGAGTGCGGACCAATCAGGGAAATGTGTCTGTCCTCGAACGTTTGGTTTGCCTGTCCCATCGAATTTGCCACGAGGTTTCCTAAGTCCCCCACATGACGAACAGGGTCTTCAGGACCCCCATGATCCACACACGTAGGGTTGAAGTGGGCACCCGCTGACACACATCCGTTGGTCATGTCCCCGAAGGTGTGCACATGAAAACCATGTTTCCCCGGGCTCAGCCCATTGACCTGCGCGTTCACTTGCACAGCATCATTCTCGGCCTATAT
>LOND01005941.1:0-28000 GCA_014220965.1 Paragonimus kellicotti
GACCACCGAATACCCAAGATGCGTCTCAGACATTGCAAATGAAAGCGGCTCAGATAGCGCACGTTCCGCTGATACAATGTCCACGTTTCACTGCCGTACAGCAGTATAGACAGCACCATTGAGCGGTAGACACAGAGCTTAGTGGCCATCTTCAGGCTGTGGTTCTTCCAGACACGTCTTTCAAGACGTCCGAAAGCAGCACTAGCCTTTGCCACGCGAGCTCGAATATATATATAGGGACACGGACGCGTAGTGATTTGAATCTCTATCGGTATCTGTGTTGTGTTAACACACGTTTCTCGTTGACTTGTGGCTTTCCTCTCGTGAGGTAGACCTTATTGTGCTTCGATTGCGAACGTTGGATGTTGTTTGTGCTGTCAGCTGTAGTTGACTGATTGAGGTACTACACTCCTTGCGGTTTCTTCTGTCCGGGTAAACCCCTGCTTCTCCAATTCCTGGAGCAGTAACTGGCTTCCTCAATGTGCATGATATAATTTCTTCAAACCATTCTCAGGTCGTTGAGTGACAATGTGAAGCCATGGCCCTTCATTCCACTGAAGTGTTTCCCCACGAAGTGAGTTAATCACTGTTTTTGTCCTCATATCAACCTTCTTGACTTCACTGTTGAGAAGTGTAAGTTGATGCACATTCAGTTCACTTCCAATGTCGCCTAGTATCTTAATAATGTTACTCTCCGGAAATACGTGAATCTGTTGAGATCACTGTATGCTCACTCTGCAAGCAGGGTGAGGGTTTATGGACAGCTGTCTCGGGCATTCATCACTTCTAGTGGTGTTCGTCAAGGGTGTCCGATTTCCCCTTTCCTGTTCAATTTTGTCATGGACGACATTCTGGAGGGTGCGCTTGAGGAGTCCAGTGAACTTGGTGTTGAGCTTCTTCCTGGCGCTCGGTTGACCGATCTGGAGTATGCGGACGACATTGTCTTACTTAGCCCCTCTGCCGAAGACATGCAGACCATGCTGAACAAGGTGAATGACCGGGCTGGTTTGTATGGAATGCGCTTCGCACCTTCAAAGTGCAAAGTGTTACTTCAAGACTGGGGCATTTCCACTCCTACTTTCTTTATTGCAGGTAATCCGCTTGAGACTGTGGACAGTTTCACACATACTTGGGTATGTTTCTCTTTACTATCTCGTCAGCTTGTAATATTGCTGATGAGATATCAACGAGGATAGCAAAGGCACGAGTTGCCTTTGCCAACCTGCGTCATCTGTGGCGTCGAAAAGACGTTCGATTGTCGCTGAAAGGAAGAGTATATAATGCTTGTGTGCGTTCTGTTTTGCTCTATGGTTCGGAAACGGGCCTGTTCGCAAGGAAGATATCAACAAGCTTGCTGTATTTGACCATCGTTGTCTCCGCCAAATAGCCCACATCAAGTGGACTGATCTCGTGACATGCGGCAGTTCGCCGGTCGTATTGCCGGACGCTGGGGTGCGCGATCGATCGGTCAACCATTCACGTTGCACTGCCTGCGATGGTTAGGTCACGTACTCCGTATGTCATTTGAACGTTTACCGTACCGGCTATTATATACTGAGGTCACCAACAGTTGGGTGAAACCACGTGGTGGTCAAGCGACAACGTGGTCACGAAATATGAAAACCCTGACTGCTTCCAAAACCGCTGAGTTAAGAGACGCATATCCCGAGATGGCGGTGTACCGGAGTCAATGGCGTACCTGCATCCATACCATTTCTAATTCTTGCGCTTAGACTTCTATTAATTTTCAACCTTAGTAGCGTTTTGCTATGATTTCCACGTTATGTTGAGGGGAGCGGCAGTCCGAGCTATAGTACCTTTCGGTCAGGCTCATGGCCATTATGATGATGATGACTCTCCGGTCTGTTTCTATAGTGAGACACTTGGAAACATTCGTTTCCAGTTCGCCATCTGGCTCACTGAATAACGGAAGCTACTGCCAAAAGAACCAGCAGGACCTTTACATCCCTTACGCGGCTTTTCAGCAAGATTTTGATGTGCCAAGTTTTTTTAACGTCTTCGTCCGATTTCGTTCTATGACCGTTACTGCTACCTTCCTCCTATCTCCAGAACAATGGGACCGTACTTGAGGCTGTCCAGTGCAGGACCATCGAGGTCGTCCTTGGAATGCAAACCATGTTCTATGCAGAATGGCTTAGTGAACTTGGTGTGTGATCACTGGAGTTCCAGATAATACGAGGTGTTTCGTAGCCTACTTTTCCCATCCTCGTACCCGTTAAGCATCCCTGCAAAACTTCATTTACTGTTTCAGTGATCATGACGTTCGGATTCATTCCTTCAGGCTGGGCTTCAGCACAGCTGATTGGAATGTCCATTCAGCTTTTTCTTACTGCGCGCATTTAAAGTTTGAAGTCTTGCCGGATATTGTTGTATGTATAGATTGGATTGATTTTTTCTCAACCAGATCGAATACTGCATCTGTCTTTGCTTCTGATTTATCGGCTGTGTCCCCGTGATTCATTTTCTTGGGATAGAGAACATCCGAAAGCTCTGCCTTGTACTTTCATCACCAATCCGTTAATCCCCTTGAAAAATGAACAGTGACCCCCGGTGTTAACTAATTTTCGCTTCAGCTGGCCAATACGATTGTTTAAAGTAGCAAACGGGAGTCGACCCATTTGTTATATGCATCAAGAAGACCGCCAACAGAAGTCTTTGTCCTGTGTGCTAAGGATGAGCCCAACGAGAAGGTTCAGACGCCCGCAGCATTGCCGAGGAGCACGATGTTCAGGAGCTTCTGCGTCTCCACTAATGACTATGGGCTCACGACATCTTAGGTAACTTTTATGTTCCTTTTTCTTTAATGGCTCTCTACAATTCTTCGTTTGTTGTTACTGGACGAGATGTTTGATTACGTAAGTGGAGTTACTGACTTCAGGATTAAAATCTCCTTGCTGATAGAGGTAAGAAGCTAGGGAATCATGTAGTCACTGTGTAGTGAATTGTAGACTATTAAAAGCCACACTCTATAAATCGATTTAGGGCCTCATTTGTATTTCAGTCTGCTGCTGCGTTTTGGATGGATGGTTTGAAGTCACCACCTATCTAAATTGAACATCTACAGTTGAGCGTCCACATGATAATTCGGTCGTGCCTAATGTGAGGTCAATGGCGCAGTGGTAACACGGTTGCCTCATGAAAGCGTGGCCGGAGTTCTAGTCCCGGCAGTGGCAAGGATATGCACTACTGACGAGCTCTAATGAGAGCGAAACTCGAGTCTAGTGCTTCTTTTCGAAAGGGGCCGACTGGAAAGTCTATGGGAATGCGATCAATTGTGGGTGATGTTCAATCTGTATGAAAATCAAAATCCGCTACTACTCATCAATGATCCTTCTATCTCTCAACCCTGATGTTTGTCGAATCCCATTGAATTTGTGGATTCTCTTATGCGTGTGAATCTCAACCGCTGTTTGCATTTCATCGCTTTCACGGACAGTCCCCAGTATACGATCCAATGATAAATTCCATTTCGGCCATCGGCTCTTGGACAACGTGCTAGTTTTACATCACTTGCTAATAGGTGGCACTCACAAGTCGAGATGGTCTGTTCCGTTAAGTTACCCTGAACTGTTCGTCAGATTTGCGTGAATCCAGAGGGCTTCAACCCCATCAGGTGCAGCCATTTGGGACAGTCTAAGTAGGTACGGTCAGATTTGGGCAGTTGGAGCTACATATCGCATTGTTGATTGCATAGGAGTGCGTAGTTAATGAGACACAATTGTGTGTGCATTGGAGGATCGGTTTATAATTACGGTACTGCTGTCCTCCGAATATGATGGTGGGATATCTGATCTATTATCTTTTGATATGTTATCAAGTTTGCGCCTTGCACTGATTCAAGGGGTTATGCTGCCTCGAGTTTCGGTCCTACTGAGTCTCTAAAGAGGCAGACGAAAAACAACTACACTCAAGATTGTGTATTGCATCGTCGATTGCGTAGAGATGCAGTTAAGCGTCAATGTGAGCCACTGATGTATTGATGTTTATGATGCTGATGCGTAGAGGTGCTTAAGTAAAGAAACATTCGTATACTGAGTCTCTAAAGAGGCAGACGAAAAACAACTACACTCAAGATTGTGTATTGCATCGTCGATTGCGTAGAGATGCAGTTAAGCGTCAATGTGAGCCACTGATGTATTGATGTTTATGATGCTGATGCGTAGAGGTGCTTAAGTAAAGAAACATTCGTATAAACATACATCAGAACTACCGGGAAGTATCAGAAGTTATTGTTATCAAGTGAACAAACGTAGTGATTGTCCTATCAACACCATTCGATAAGTCCACAATCAGGACTTCTTAGTCAAGTTAGAGTAACAGAAGTTGTCATGTTTGCTGAAGTATTTTGTAGGTTAGCGATATACAGTTGGATATTTGATTGATATCATTTATCTGTGATTTCAGCTTTAATTTTCAACCGGACTTTTCAGTAAGGTCATTCTAGAAAGAAGCACTAGACTGCAGTTTAGGCTTTGTTAAGGCTCACCATTTTATTGGTACGGCATTTACCGTATCATATGCCGTGATGATTAGGCAACTTAACCATAACGTGCAAACAAATGCGGCTGCTCATTTGAATGTGGTAATTTAGTCGCTCTCATTGTGAAATGAATAGCTCAATGGCTAACAAGACTGGTTTGTGAGTTCGTGAACTTGAGTCCAAATCGTGGTAGGGGTATGAACTGCTGATAAGCTCCAGTCGGATGCAAACTCAAATCTGTTATCTCTTTCCGAAAGGAGCTGGCTGATAAGTTTATATGAATGTGAGATGACGCCTTACTTTCACTCACAGCTCGGTTGTTTGTTTGCAAGGTGTAGGCGCCTTGATGTTGTATGTTTGAATATAGACGTAGCTATTTTTAGTAGTTAGGTCCACTTCCCCTCCCCTCCTCTGTTTTCTTCTTTCTTCCTATATAAGTTTTTTTTTTGTTCTTCGTGGTTGTGTGGCAGTCAAGCATCAGTGTGAACCACTGATGTATTGCTGTCTATGATGATGATGATGATGATGATGATTATATGAATGTGAAGGGTGAGCGGTGTTCCTTTGATGGTATCTCATTGTTCTGGAAATTTTGCTTTTTTTCTTCTTCAAACAAATAGCATTATCGAACTCTAGTTTATGTGCAATGGCTCCCATTCGACGAAATAAGAAACCACCACCAGAAGGTTGGGATCTAATCGAACCAACTATTGAGGAGTTGAATCGAAAAATGAGAGAAGCTGAGACAGACCCTCACGAAGGAAAGCGGAAAGTTGAGGCTGAATGGCCCATATTTCGTATCCACCACAAACGATCGCGATTTATTTATGATTTATACTACAAAAGGAAGGCTATTTCCAAGGTAATGTCTGGCATTGTCATTTGGCTACATTTCCGTTTAGGAACTGTACGACTACTGTGTGAAGGAGAAAATTGCGGATGGCAACCTGATTGCTAAATGGAAAAAGCACGGTTACGAAAACTTGTGCTGTCTACGTTGTATTCAGTCGAGGGACACAAATTTCGGTACTAACTGTGTCTGTCGTGTACCGAAGGCCAAATTGGAAGAAGGAAAAGTTGTCGAATGTCAAAGTTGTGGTTGTCGTGGTTGTTCCGGCTAAATTTGTTGATATTACGCACCCGGACAGATGTGCTGGTATAAACGTTGCTTTGGTGTGTACATATATGCTTTATTCAACCGTTGTTTTTTGTTCGTAATCTAATTGGTGGAGCGATCAGTTCGATTAGCAACCGTTTTTCGTTCGTAAGATGTGTAACACTCTAAATTGTTTTCCATTATTCTCATACCTCCCCGTCTTCTACGTCTTCTCTGTTTCAACTATGGACACCATGCTTGCGTTTGTTTCACTACTCAGCCGATCTCTTCAAGCCTGTCTGTTTAATCCCACCCTAACGCTCACGGATAACTTGTGTCACAGTTTGGACGAAGACATGAACTACACGTGAGCGTTAACTTGGGTATACTTCTAGAGATTGATCTGCCTCTAAGTTTTTCTTAACGGTAATCCAACGCTCAAAAGGGATTGTTTTCGATATTGTTTATGGAAACGAACATTTGGACTGAATTTCATCTGATATAACAGGTCGCAAATTTAACTATTCCGATAATTAAACGGTAGATTTCCATGTAATGGTTTTTGTTAGCTGCGACTCATGTTGGCCGTAGTCTGCTTGGTCATACTTTGTGTCGATTGTTGATCCTACAAACTAATATTTTCACTTTAAATTACCATTGAGGATAGTCTGGTTATCTATTCTATTCGCGGACTTCGCATCTGTGTGATTCGTACTGTTACGGTCTCTGCTTTAGGTCCAAATCGTCGTGCGTCATTGTGAGATCTATGGGAACTTCAGTTCTGTTCTTTGGATGTACGCATTGACATTACCAACATGAACGTTTCTGCACTTTTTTAAAAACCGTTTTTCATATTGATACACAAAACGAGTAGTAAGGAAGTGGTTTTTTAGTGAAGTGTTTAGTCTCCGGTACTGTTTATGTTTATAGTCAAGTGTTATTGGCTGAAATGCGATGCTAATTCCGGAATGTGTTTATTAGTACGTGTCACCGGCTACGTCGATATAAGTCTTCTACAGGTAAAACGACTTGTCACGTTTGACCACTGGTTCCTGTTACTTTACCGTTTTATTCTTGTGACTTTCAACTCCGTGTGCATGTTCCCTGTGTTCACTTTATGTCATTTAAACAAGCGTTCTGGAATCGTTTTTGTCTCTCATGCGATTTTCGTAATTTTATCCAATGTTGTACCTGTTTGCCCTATATCGATTGTAGTTCCACAGAGGCAGCGGATGCGAACTGTCTGTAAACATTATATCGTACTCATAAACATTATCATTTTCCAAATTGATTCGAAAAAGAAGGATTATTTAAACGCTTAGGTAGTTTGCTTCGGTTCTGAACTTACCTTGTTGCATACTTCGTGTACTTATACACACTCCCCTTTGAGCATGGTCAGATGACAGTGTGATCACAGTGATGATTGTCGTTTAATACGTGCTAACCTTGAGTCAATAGTTTCACAGACTTTGTTTTGCATTACGTTTCGTGTAGGTTCTCTGTTTCAAAGCTGTTTGCGGTATCTGAGCTTGTACTATGTAGAATCTTGTTACAATGATTCTTCTGTGGCGTTCGTAATAAAAATGAAGAAGCATGCGTGTTGTTCTTTGTATGGTCCTATTTTTGTGCAGTTGAATAATGCGTATGAAATGTCATACTGCTGTACAATGCTCCAGACACTTGTGAAAGCTCCTTCAGAATGGCTATCCTTTCTCAACAAACGAAACCAGTAAGAACCTGTATGCGTAAGGGCTACGTGAAGTATCATTTTCAACTAGTCATGACATCGGAACACTACAGTGCATCCAGCAGAGACATGTATCTGTGCCTTCTACAGAAACCCATCAGCTCTTTACCGTCCCTATAATTATTGTCCAACCTAGAAAGTTAACTAGAACATTTCTATGCACGTGCAATCAATGTTACTTCATTTGTTACTATTTTACCTGATATTCGTTTGATTAACATAGAAGCGCAAAACTAGATATTCTGACGCTGTTATTATTTTGGTCACTACTGACTAAGTTGGGGCAGTTGCGCTGTGTGATCAAGTGGATTGTTTGCAACCCAGTATATTGCCTACGTAAGCAAATGGAATGTACGGCCAAGTGCTGTGCTTAGATCACTTCAGCGTGCTGTCTATCGAAACGACACGTAAGTCAGTTAATACTTTCGCTTTCACGACTTCACTCCTTGATTGAACAGCAGGACCAACACGTACACTGTCTGATCAAGCAGGACGAATTTATACCTCTTACGTTCCAGAAAGTGGGCTGTCGTTTTGGAGATGTTTTTCCCAAAAGCGCTTTTCCGGAAAGATTAGCAGTGAACTTCACTACAGTTAACACACAGCTGGAAGGGCCACGTACAATTCGTAGAAAAATGATAACCTTACAAGAGCTATTCAGAAAAGGACATCAATTATTTGAACAGCAATTACAGTTTTTTCTCATACTTTGCATGCTTCGAAATCAAGGGGTATACCAAGTGGCTGAGGTTCTCACATCCTCCGCCAAACAACCGAATTGCCGGATCACCAACGCAGACAGTTCGCAGACACCAACATGGATGAGGGGCCTCTTATTTTGGCGGAACCGAGCGCCAGCTTAGAATCAGATCTACCAACAATGTACAAAAATTGTTTCTAAAGGTTTCTAAGGCTTGACATCCGGCAACTGCAAGTAGCCAATGTCATTGATCACAGTGTATGAATCTGTTGGCGCAGCAAGCGATTGAGTAAACTTTAACTCTCCGTATTCACATCACAAAGCGGATGTCTGTTATGGTGCACAGTTGATTTGTATGCAGATGCCACCACTACGTTTTCTACGTACACAGAACGGTGATATTAATTTTGTCTTCGAGGCTACTGGATTGTGTTCTTTGTGCTCTGTAATATTTTTTTCGGATTTTGTACTTTTTGGCTACGGATATTTCGTGTATATACTGGGTTGACCACAAAGGAAAGCACACAGCAAGCAAGCTTTTTCCCATCGTTTCTTCTGTAGACCAGCAACATTACGTTAGCTTGGATTATTCGGAGGCGGTGTCTGATATTCGTAAACTGATATGATTGCCTTGGGCTCAATCATCGCGCTGACCTCAATTTAGTTGCGTATTGAATTACTTCGTTTATTGTATTTGATTGGAACCGTTCTGGTTTTAATGTTCATCTTTAAATGAGTGATGACGGCTGTGTTAAGGAAGCTAAGGAGGCAGGATTTCATGCCTATGAGAAAATTAGTAGTCGTACCTGCAGATGAATGTTGCTCGCTGTTCCCTCGTCGGCGTGTCATCTGGCCTCTTCTCGAGGGATTATGTTGGATTACCTCTTGTCTGTTTGTCGAACGTTGAGTAAATCAATTTTCAGTGATGAATGCTTCCAGCATGTGCATGGTCTCATAACTTATAAGCGTCTGAGCTAGACTGAGTGTTTCACGGTAGCTCGGAGAACTCTGTTGCAATTGGATCTTATGTATGAATCTGCTGATGGTAGGACCCGATGTGCCTTGACGAGTGATCAGTTGCGTGTAACTTATGATGGTTTGCAGTGTACTTAAGCTACTAGTGAGTGAGTTGGCTGCTATGGATGGTAATTCTGCCAATTCTTACGTTAACACGGATAACTTTCTGTCATCAATGAAGGGCAATGTACCCTTTTACCCAAACAATCACCCAATACGTGAGCCTCGTGTTAAATAATTGTGGCCTCTATTTTGCAGAATACATATGTCAGACTGGCTGGTTTATAGTTCCGACCGAATCCATAACTAGAATTTCTTGAGGTGTACTCATTCGCTAGGTGAACAATAGCATTCACATCTAATGATCCGCTACGGGTTGCCGGAACGCTTGAGGCACAAGTGGAGTGGATTGGAGACCAGCCGACTTTGTCCAATTCTGAATAGCATGTTCGGAAACGGCGAATTAGGATTTCGAGGTGGCAATGCTTTCTTTTTAACTTTATCCAGTAGACCTCATGTCGAGCTGGTCTAACCGTTTTTGTCACCTTCATTTTTGTGAATTTCTATACCATTAATAAACATTAGATTTTTGGGTTTATGTAAATTAAACATCAGTCATAATTGCTGGTGTTTTCAGAGCAGGGCAAACTTCATAAATTGTTCTGTGAAATCAGACTTGGCTGTTAGGATCTGTCTGCACTGGCTGCACTCCGGAATGCGACAGGACTACCAGTTACCGGTTTGCGTTCCGATCGCACGCCACGGATTGGACGATTAGCTGACCGGTTTAATGGCGACAAAAAGACAAAAACCTGTTAAGGTGTGGTTAGTAGTAAACAACCAAAACGGGAGGTGTGAACTACATTGCTCATTGTCTCAAAGTTGCCGATCATAAATATGGTACGCTTTTATACTTGAAAGCGTGATACACTATGAGCTTATCACACTGGTACGACACACGCCAACGCGTTTAGTATTCTGCGTCCTGATTGATCGCTGGACGCTTCTACGTTACGATATGAATCGCAGCGGAGTTTCGTAAAATCACCATGTTGTCTCGACTGCTGAGTTAACGCGGCAGCCACCAGGTGACCGAAAAATGGACGTCGTTTTTCAATAGTAAAAGGTTAACAATCTATCGACTACAACCTATAGTATGTTTAGATTCGTTTAGTGACGCTTTATAGATGAGAGGTGGTTAGGATATCTGCTAAGTTACTGACAGTTTAATGAACTCCCTGTACTCTTAACCGTTAACAGATGTGTATTGGAGCACAAATGGGGGGCCTGATAACAAGTGCGGTCATTGTGTTAACCATCCACCCGAACCGATCTCAAGGCGGTTCTTTCCAAACGTTCACAAGTTCGCGATCGTGGTTACTGATGATGCCACCAGACGTCTGAACATCTTGCAACGAATGCCAATCTATCCTGTGAGTTCTCTACGAATCCAATACAGAGAAACAATATAATCAGGTAATACTTACTGTTGTTTCATGTGATACCCTGTAAAAGGGTCGCCTACTATTGCAACCGAGACAGATCCATCGAGTGCTGTTTTTTCGTTGACTGGCGAGGAAGTTAATGTAAGTTCGTGTGATGCAAGCGACATCTAAGGCCTCAACAATTTTCTGTACAGTCCTCCAACGATGCTCCAATAATAGTGAATAATCAACGTTACCTCATTTTAGACTTGGGTTTTCGACTTTATTTCCGCGATTTGTCCTGGACATTTCTTTTCTTATACTCAAATTGACTTTTAAAATTTAAATTGAGACAGATCCAGAGGATATACATGCTTCCCCGTAAGCTGTATCTAAAGCTGCATGCCATTGCGATTTTTTCCCTACTAGGTTCTATTTGCAGACCGGTTAAATGTAAGAGCATGCTTAACGAGTTCTCTTTGTGGGTCCAACTTCCTGGTTGCTAGCTTCATTTTTTCATAGATGGTTCCAGGGGAGACAAAGGTCCGAGTCAATGTGTTCCTGTTCTTGGAGTGAACGGGCCTGGCATGAAAGTGGCACGGTTAAGGCGAAAAGCTCATTGCAGTTTAACTTATTCACTGGCTGAACGTCAATTCACTCGAAACGACTGAACCAAACTGATGTTAGTGTCATTGTTTGTTTCTTCGTACCGATCGATTGCACGCAATTTGCTGACCACCGTTCATTCAACCAGTCATCACTCCGTTCGGCTTGATACAATTTTATCGAGCCTGGTACGCTGGTCGTTGAGCAACAAAACTTGGCTATCGAGTGGAATTTTTAGCACTAACTTTTAAGGGGGGGGGGACGATTCCACAATGGTACGAACATTCCCAAAATGTAAAGTGAGGATGATTCGGTTCGTGTATAGTGTGCTGTTCAGCCAACTGGCAGGAGCAAATTGGTCTTTCTGGGTCACATCGTCAGTGGTTTGGTCTACGTTGAATTACTGGAAAACCTGTCAGTATTATCTCCCGTTAAGGATGACAAGATATTTCTAGGCAATAATGTTCGTCCCGGTCAGTTTGATCGGATTAAATCAACTGGGTCCACCATCCCACGTTTAGAGAGGATGTAGCAGATCACTGATGAGTAGTAGGGATTTTGATTTTCATATAACTTTAGAATCATCCACAATTGATCGCAGCTGTCGCATTCCCATAGACTTTGCAATCGGCCGGAGTTCTAGTCCCGGCAGTGGCAAGGATATGCACTACTGACGAGCTCTAATGAGAGCGAAACTCGAGTCTAGTGCTTCTTTTCGAAAGGGGCCGACTGGAAAGTCTATGGGAATGCGACAGCTGTAACTCAATTGTGAGTGATGTTCATGCTGTATGTAGCAGGTCAGTTCAACCGCTGCATGTACCGGTCACTTAGACATATCCTTTCCAGTGGCAACCTTAAGAAGTTGGTTCACAACAATGCCGATGTTAAGATTGAGTCTGAAAGACAAGCTACCAGTCCACGATCAGTCAATGCTCATGTATTCATTTTCATGCTGCTGTTGTACTGCAGAATATGTTGGTCGTACGACTAGGCGCTTGTCAAAAAGGATCTAAGCTTGGATCGGGACTGGTTGTCGTAAATCAATTATTAATAGCCATTGTTACACCACACACCAACCACTTCATAGACGTCACCGAAAGCATTCCGGGTTGTCTACAGAGTTGCCAACATGCAATCAAAAACAGTCCGTCAGCGCATTCTGGCGACCGCCGAATCGATTATTAGATTACGCAACCCTGACCTGTGCTCTCAAAAGAAATTTGTTCAGTCCTTGCAACTTCCGTGGCCACAGATCAATCACATCCAGTCTAACTACACACAAACATTTGACCCTGACCGTGTGACTTAACATCCAGTCAACATCCGGTCCGGGTCTAACCAATTAATCTGTGTAGTCTAGTGGTGGTTTTTGTTGTCATTCGTTAACAGCCATTTGGTTTTCTCAGTTTGTCTCATGACACGTCTTGATGAAACGCATTTAATTGTATTGGCTTGAGAAAGGATTATCAAAAACATTTGTTCGTCACGGGGTTACTTCTGATATTGCAGGAGTTTTCCAACACGACTGTTATCATTCTGTTAGGCGAGATACGAGCATTTCGTTTATTCTCATCAGTCGATTACATAAAACATTCGGTCATATAGGTTAAGCGCGTAGCAACAAAACAATGAAATGAACGAACACCACATATAGTGGGCAGTACCTACAATTCTCTTCATTTGCGCCCGCGGCTTACAAACGCAGTTTAGTGCGAACGATTTTTCATCGAGCAAGGAAACTGTGCACGGCCGACCGCCTAAAGTCTGAAGAGGAGCTCTTGAAGAGTGTTCTGCTTGCGAATGGATATCCGGTCAAATTTATTGAAATTCATTGCAAGGAACGAGTGGCTACCTCCCAACCACAATCAGCGCCGAAGAAGCAGGTTTTTATCACCTTCCTTACACAGGAGACCACAATATTACCGATGTAAGTTGAAATCTGCCATTGATCGCACATATCCCGCAGCGGAATTGCGCTTGTTGCTTTCCACCCGCAGGATGAGTCTCCACTGCCCGATCGTTCTTTCTCGGAAAACTGCCTCTCATGTCATCTACCAGTTCACTTGCAGTTGCGGTGACTTATACATTGGCAGAACAGACCGAAACTTACGACAGAGGAAGGCGGAGCACATCCCCAAGTGGCTGGTGCAAACAATGACTCAACGCGGGTCAGCATACCAACACCCGAACAGAAATCCGGCGTCTTCGATCGCGAAACACCTAATCGCAACAGGTCGTGGTTGACCCCGTCACTTCGTTCATGGTCCTATTGCGCAATCGCAACCCTAGGTTGTTGGCGTTCTCCGAGGCATTGTTGATCAAGCGTCACGCACCGGCCCTCTGTTGGCAAAAGGTGTTGACTCAATCAATTTCGCCGGTGGTGCCCATGTGATGTTCGTTCATTCCATTGTCTTGTCGCTACGCGCTCAACCCATATAACGTAATGCAATGTAATCGGATGATGAGAATAAACGAAATGCTTGCATCTCGCAGTGTATGTTCTCTCTCCGTCTTGATGAACTTTTACAGGTGGCAGTACGTAGGTCAAGTGGTTAAGGAATGTGAGCCAGACAGGTTCCAGTGCCTCACGTTCTCCTGGTGTTTCAGTCGCGTAGGGCTGTTAAGTTTGTCAGTTATAGGATCAATGGCAGCGAGGTAATCAGGACACCCCTGATTCGCTGTAGCCGTATCATTCAAGACGAGGGATAGATATCCATGACATGCCGTCGTTTGCTGGTTCGCAAGTTGTTATCGTCACAGAAACTTGCAGTGTTGTTTATCTCCACAGATGTACTAGTCGATTAGAACATTAAAACTCTCAATCACTTCGGCTGTGAACACAGTCACATGGTGCGTTCCCTGTGAACAGATGATAAATGTGAAACGATTCTGTCTGCAAAGTGGCCCGCCTATTCCATAACCCAGTTTCAGCTAGTGAACCTTTGGACGTTCATGATGGTTTAGGAGAAAGAGATGTGCTAGTTGATGACCTAGGGAGTACAATATTTCATAGGTAAGAATAAGGTCTTTCAAGTGTTTGTAATTCATTGGAAATGGACCGGATTCTCCTAATCTATCTGGGCAGAGGACTTTTCTTAGAACCGTAATTATATTGGTGGTCCGTTTTTGGACACTTTACTACTGTCCGATTTTTTCTAAGGACGACAAGCCTGCATGTTTGTTCTAAGGTGTGGGTTAATTGTGGAAGTAAACATACTGGGAATTACCTCAAGGTGGAAGGCTCCACAAATTATTCGTGAGAGGTCGAAGGATATTTTTGCCTTCGAACTCATGGCAGTACAATTTGCAGACAGACAAACTGTCTGCTGCTATGGTCCCTAGATATCGTTCGTATACAGATAAGGGCAGCTTTCTGTCATCAATATAATAGTCAGCACAATTTTAATGGCAAACTGTGCATGACTTTACACTTGTTGACATTGAACGGCAAGTTATTTTCTATGCACCACTAATTTGGACGGTTCGAGTCGTTTCCGTAGGTTTGTTGCATCTTCCAGGCATCCTAGAACTCGCCAGAGATTTGATTCATCGGCGTAGAGCAATATCGGCGACTTAACTATACTGCTTAGTTGAGGAACGAAAGGAATGAATAACAGAGGTCCTAAGATTGATCCTTGTGGTTCGCCGCCGTTAGCAGGGAACCACTTTGACAACTGTCCATTTTTTTCGACGCTGAACTCATGTTCAGTTAGATAGTCCTCATGTCACGTAAGCGCTCATTAAAGTCATAACTACTGGGTTTCTGTAGCAAAATGGAATGGTCAGCACTGTCACGGGCTTTAGAAGAGTCAAGATAAACCAAATCACCAATCAGTCCTGCTTCCGCAGTCTTCGTTCAAAAGGCAGAATGACAGTCGGAAGATTCGTGATGTATGAGTGTCCTCTACGAAAGTCATGTTACACCTTGGTGATGAGATAGGAATGTTCGATCCTGGCACACAGAGAGAGTCATCTAGTGAACCCTCCATTACTTTGAACATCAATGAAATGGAAGCTACTGACCGATAGTTTGCTGAGTCATATCTGCCTCCACCTTTGAAAAGAGGTGTGACTGTGAACTTTTTCCGGGCTTTCGGTAGGCACCGTGTTAACAAGCAGAGAACAGAAAATATTGCAAACGGTTCTGTTAATTTTGTGGTACAGCTGTTCAAGACGACACAGGATGTCAGGTCTGGCCTGATGATTCTTGGGTTGTTAAGTTCGCTAATTTATTTTGACTTGTGACGCTGAAATCGGGGGGTAAATCAGTTAAACTGCTACGTCTGCACTCAAAAACCGCTCGTGATTTTAGTTAAGCATACTATTTACTCAAATTGTTTGCCACCTCTGCATTTGTCTTAGTAAATCCATCGGAGGTTTGAAGTTGCGTAGTGTTAACACTACTCCTCACGGGTGTTGCTATTGGGTTGTAGAAAAGTATAGAATTTATTTTCGATTTTTGAACAAAATCACGTTGATAGCAAAGCCGATCCTCTCTGATAGCTACCGTGGTAAGATGGCGCACAAAAACGCAAGTTCAGTTTGTTCTAATTGGTACCTGTTTCACACTTTACCTTTCAATGCAGTCAGACGTTTGGTTTCAGTTCCTAAGAGTCTTGGCTTTGTTATAAGACGAAAACACTTTATTAGAACATATCTGTTATCGACATCGGTGACTTTCCCAATATCGGCTACCAGTAATGATTTAAGCTGAGTGTGGTGTTAGAGTCGGACCTTCTAACATTTCTGAGTCGTGTCTTCATTCCTGAGAGATTTACTTTGTGGTAAGCTTTTGTATCTATATTCGAATTAATCTACCCCATGCTCACTATGCCCAAAATAGGCTGTGATTTTTAAGTCGTCTACCATGTCAACCTCGTTTGCAAGAATGTACTTGAGGCAAGACGGCGCTTGAGGCACCTATCCACTGACGTGATCCTGGACACGCTGAAGTAATCCAGATTTCATTACTGC
Source organism: Paragonimus kellicotti (assembly GCA_014220965.1). Lineage (NCBI taxonomy): Eukaryota > Metazoa > Platyhelminthes > Trematoda > Plagiorchiida > Troglotrematidae > Paragonimus > Paragonimus kellicotti. The sequence continues at coordinate 16,066 of LOND01005941.1, forward strand.
CAAAATAATTCCGTAGCGAAGGAAGACGTTGCAGAGTTAACTAAATGGTTTGTGAAGTCCAGCTCAGCGTGAGTAAAATCTCTTGTTACTGAAGTTTGAATGTGATCAAAAGAAGTTATTCTGCACATAGCTTTATGAGATACCATGTGGGCATTTGTACATTAGACAATTGAAACGTATGGGGTCTTGTGGGAGGCTAGCTACTTGCCAGAATGATCCCGTAAGGTCCAGCAGCACCCTGTTACGAATGTCTGAGATCCTTAGGTGCCACTCCAACTAAAGCGCTACACTAGCTACTTTACCGATGTTTCTATCACAGCAAAACTGTCATATCAGGAATGGGCAGTTGTTCTTCCTGCACTTCCTGTTTTCACCAGATCTTGATGCTTTCTGTAGATGGGTTTTGCTGGGTGAAGAGGGATCGAAGCTTGTCCTGTTCTCCAAAGAATGAAGACACATTGGTATAAAAACAATACCGCCAACAATATGCACAACAGATGAACCTACTTGAGTCAGGTTGGTTGTGGACTTCTGCCTGATTAACCACGGTTAACTGAGGGGGGTATTGTTTGAGCCAATAAAACACGTCAACCTGCGCCCCCGTGCTACAGCCGACATCACCATCCACTACTTGTTGCAAGTGATCTCGGCAAAACGGGATGTTTGTAACCATATGTTAATTACTGCTTCAAAGCTGCATCCTAATAGTTCGCGTCCAAAATCGTCAACCTTTTTTTATCAGATGGTATGTCGCACATGCCCACTGTCTGTGGAAACCGTTTAGTCAGCTCAGTGTCAGTTACGAAAGCGATGACAGAATTGGACACCAAACTAGTACGTTACAAAACAGACGCTACTCGCGATTTTATGAGATTGTCAGGTTTCTTTTGCATAGTTTTAGACAAATTAGAATTACTTGTTGATGATCCTTTGTTGTTTAACATATTTTATGGACAGTCAAGACAAGATAGTGCGTTCAAAGATATTAAATAGCCTATTACCTTGGCTATTTGCTGTATCGTAACATGTTTTGACGAGCGAACATGAAAATCCCATCACGGTTTCAGGTGATTGAATGCCGTACTTTGTTGCACATTGCGTGCACACAGAAATTGACAGGCTACTGGTGTGGTTTTTCCAAACCTGCTACTGGATTTCCATATCTGATTTGCAGGATAATATCTCCGGGTGATTCTCCTGTTTGCTGATGCCACCGGTCACAAGTTGCCAGTAGTGCTGAGCTATATTTTCATAGAATTCTTTTCCTAAACACCACACCAGAATTGCAGTCACTTGGCTGGCGTATGAACTTACACCGTTCTCATGTATTAGTTTATGCCTATGGCAGATTATTTTGCGATTCTGCGCACACAGCTGCAGAATTCTCCAGATTCCCCAATTCTTAAGTCCGTCACAATTCATCGATCGACCGTTTTATAGGCTAATACTTGCGGTTGATTTTTACTATTTTCAATTTGACAAACTGTTATTCTCTACGTTACTACTTTTCTAGTATAAGCTCCGTCCAGTACACTGCATCCAGAACAAGTAGTGATCGATGATGAGGATCTAACCGTCGGACGTTCCAGTATAAACTCGTTCGAGTTACTAGTGAGAGTATCGACGGTTAGGGATGCACAACGCACGAGAAAGAACTCTACTGAGAGAATACTATTCTGAGGAATCTTAGTAAGTGAGGTTGTGGCGGCGGATGGATACCGTCTCGCGTTTTCCTAAGCGATCTATGGTGCACGTGCGTTCTTCTCTTTTAAGCGACTTGAAGGCCTTCTGTAAAGACGTTCCAGAGGAAATCACCGATTATCCAGGCCTATAAAGATAAATGCGGGGCGTGGGGCGCAAAAGCTTCGAGTCTGTTCTCGAGTTTCCGTCAAGGAGAAACAAGGGATTTCGACAGGCAGCTCTTTAGCGAAAGATATGTCGTATATGGAGTTTTCCGTGGAGGTATCGCAATAGTCTCCAGGTAGATTTAATGGCTAACCATAAATTAGCTCGGCGCTGGAATCGTGAGGACCGGCCTCGTGGGCCACATATATATCTAGTAGGACCATCGGCAAGACTTGTTCAACGGGTAGAGTGTTAAAAACTTGTTACCTTTCAAAACGAAAGCAAAAACAGAACTTGCAGGCGCAAATCAAAACTCAGTTATGCTGAATTTCTGTCGGTTATTTTGTAGACAAGAGGCATCAGTAAAATGGAGAATTACACTTGTTACTGAAGTGTCGGTTTTCTGAGAGGTCGGATCGGCTCCGCATGTAGCTTGCTTGTTTTAACACGTGATACACTCAAACGTGTTTTACTGCAAAGCTGGTTGTAACAAAATCCGATGATACGGTACTGTGCCATCGGTATTGGTCACCGTGCCGGTATGCCAGTTCGCTCGAGCTGTCGACGCCGATTGGCAGTAAACTTCTACGAATCACTGGTTGACCTCGTACCGAGGACTTCGTCCAAGCCAACCCGTTTACAGAGTCTACCGCACTGGGCGCCAATTTCAGTTGTCAACGAAAGCGCTCAACCATTCCATTCACAGCTGAATGATAAGTTGTATTGCACGAGTGGTGGCATCCTAAGGTATGCAGCGTTTCCACGAAGCAACAACTTTCAAAATGAGGACCACGGTTGATTGTCATGGTAGCAGGGCAATCATGCGATACAAGCCAACTTTCGACGAAAACTCGCGAAACCGTTTTGGCGGCAACGTTGGGTGACGGAACGGTATTTGGACATCGCGTGAAGCGACCGATCATTGTGAGAAGATTATACAAACTATCAGACGGTGACAGGGGACAAACGATATTGATGCGTAAATGTGACAGACGGGAGGATATGGAAGAAGATCGGTGTATCGCGGCTGGTATGTGACTATGAATTTCCGACTGTTAGGGGGCTGATCAAGCGTGTGTCCAGTTTCCGTTGTCGTTTTGTGTGCCGGGGAAAACCTATCTATCAGAAATGAGCTTATCCTTATCCTGGATGTCAAGATTGTTAGTGTTGTACAGTGCGTCCAACACGTCGTCGAGAAAGAGTCGAGGTCACTAGACGCGGAACCCAAACAGAAGTGTCACTGGAGAGTCATGCTGAACGTTATGGCCTTGGAGATTTAATAGATTGAGTCATGATCAATCAATGATGATACGCACTATCAGGCATCGATTACAACGTTATCACTGCCAGAAACGCGGCAAATATCTGATGGTGGTGTTTGATGATCAGACAGGAGTCTGAATGTTAAACTTCGCTGGACGGATGTTCATCAGACCAACTGCGGAAGACAAGACTAGTTGGTTGCGATCGGTGAAGCTCACAAACTGATTTCTTTCGATGACATGCTGGAAGCTACAAACGACCGAGTACATAGCCAATGGCTTACAAGCGAACGTCTTATATATGGTTTCAACCAGAAACAGACGTGCAGAGAAGAAAGGGAGTGGTTTCTAGATATGCTGAACGCACTGTTGTTGAAGTACGGTGTCGACTGCAATATCTGACGCGTCATCAGCTATACTTCAATCAGCGGCTGAGTTGAAATGGTGCAACGTGATGGTGGTGACAAACGCATCCATATTACGGTCGAACTGTTCGGTGGCTATCGCGAATAACTAAACATAATCGTTGACATAGCCGCGGAGTAAGTCGGTTAAGGGCTGCATAAACCTAGCACATTACGGATTGAACCCTGTGTAACAATTTACTATTCGGTTGAAGCGACGGTTGGCAACGAGCGTCGTGGGTCATGGAAAGTTGCAAATTGCCTTTACTTCATCAATCGGCGGTCAAGTACGGTGCTAATCAATGTGCGTTTTTGATAACTTTACACCGCGTTGACCAAAAACACACTTCATTACCGGCATAGTAAAATTTTTTTAAACTGTCAACTAGTTTTGATTGAATCTGGTGTTCTTATTTTTAGGCCGTTGCAAATAGTAAGTCGTTGAAGTGCGAATCTCGAATAAAGTGATGGAAATTGGAAACGTTTGAGTGGCGTCTAGTAAATTGTCGACATACTTAAACTTTCGTATAAACCAGATGAAGTAATGAAAGTGGTTTCGGCGAAATATTTGTCATCAACGGGGATCTGATGATCGGCGCACACCAGATCGATTTAAAAAAATACATGGGGTAGTGTAGGTTAGCTGGGTACGTGGGTACATGTCATGTACTATTGCGTCCATAGATGAGCGATAATCTCAATATGGGCGTTATATGAAATGGTAAAGCTGTGGGCTTCATGGGTGAATTATGCCAATTACGAGCATTTGATCCAAATCTTCAACTTGACAGTGATCATCACAGAGATTTGACGAACACCAGCTGCATTGAACGTGTAACAGCAGAAAAGGATGAAGACAAATGGAAAATAACCTGGAACTGATCGATTAATTTACTGGACAAATTCAATTTTCCAGAGTTTTGCTACACTGAATTGGGTGAAACCTTGGAGGTCGAAATTCTGGTAACGGTCATCTCTCGTTTTATTGAAGTGGTGTTGTATAGGGTCACTGAGAAAGTTTAAGTGGTAGAGAAGATGGTATCCGATGATCGCCCTGATGTCGTATGTTTGAACCTAGGCATAGCTATTTTTGGCAGTTAAGTCCCTTTCCCCTTCCCATCTTTTTCTTCTCTTTTCCTTATAGGTTTTTTTCTCTTTTCCTTCATGGTTGTGTGGCAGTTGGGCATCATTGTGAACTACTGATGTATTGCTGTCTATGATGATGATGAAAGTCTCCAAAAATGGAACTTAAGTGTTCGAGACCGTTATTTGAACACTTTAATAGTGCATTCGTTGACTACGCCTACGTTTGATTTGATCGGTTGATTCAGATCGTTTGTCCCAGTTGAAATCACGCGCTACTAATTCAGCGCACGACGCACTAATATACGCTTCAGAGATATGTATGGAACAAGAAGTAGTACACAAAAAGTCACCTGAGTTTGGAGACAGAATATTTTGTAAACAGAACGTATCACTAGTCTGGCATAAAGCCCTAAACTGTGTCGACAAGGATTAACAGCTAGGGGATGTAGGGGCTGTCCGTAGACGAACGACTGAACTACCAGTATGCGGCGTATCAGTTTGCACCCCACAACGAAATGATACGTGAACGTGCTTATACCATGTGAACTTTCTTAATAACCTAAATACAATATGTAACTATGAGTTATGGAACTGTTTCACACATCATACGTCAGGTAGTCCAGTTAAATTTTCAGGTCACTAGGCAGTTCTTCTGTAGAACAGCACTGTGACAAGAAACACCTTTGCCCTGGTCGGTTTCACGTCGTACCATCTGGTATCTGGTCAGTTTGCTATTGGACCGACAATTCCCAGACACTGCAGCAGAAAAGAACTAATGCCTACGGTGCTTAGCGAACTACTACTCGTCTGTCCTCCTCTATTGATGTTGAAACAATCGCTGAGGGACTTCTGAAGTTTTGGATGGGACGTCCACGGAACGTTTGCGAGCGATGTCAAATATTGACTTGGATTTTCGAAACTGCTTTACATAACACATTGCAAGCATGTCTGTGAAATCTCCAGATCTCTACAAGGCCGTCCGAATAACTGACCATTTATGAAACCTCTACCAACAGGAGCATCGGTGGGGCTCAACTTGACGTCATATTATAAGTAGTTGTTGGTCTTTAACATACGATGTTGGTTAAGGCTTTGTATTGAAAAACCAGTAAGAATATGCACACAGATAGACAAATGAAAAGCACATTAAATTTGTCGGTTTTAACGAAAACATTTGGCAACTTGCTCCAATCAACATCACGCTTCAAGTGGAAGAATGTTACCAGTTTCATGCAATGTAACTAAGCACAGGTGTGTATTAATGTCTGATTCGAATCGGACCTCACCATTGTTACTTCAGTTGCAATTATGCCTCCCGCATTTTCCAAAGGTAATGAGTGATTACTGATGAGTAGTCAGCGACGTGCAATAAAATAATTTAAAACCGTTTTCATGTCCACACAGGATTTCCATCCGACTAATTTTGGGAAGATGATTTAGACTAATGTTTTGCGTATTTTCGAACTCATAAAATGTTAATATGCATGGCTTTACGTAGTGTGGAACTCCAGGATTTTTGGAAATTACAACCGAATACAAGAGCTGCTATCAGATGTGAATATGGTCTTTTACATAGCAGTTTAATTTACCAAAGTGAATTCATACTACCACATATCATGACACCGATCTAGATGCTTGTCTACCATTTTATGTTTCAAACCGTTCCACACATTTCTGACTGTGATTTTGTAAATAACGTGTCCAGATCTTGCCGAATTCAAGCATGCTCTAGCCTTATCAATTAAACTGCGGTGAAAATACGGAGTATTAACTTGAATTTGAAAATGATTAGCTGTTAGAACGAAGGAAAGTCACATATGATCGTTATATATGTGTGATTGAAGAGGTTGAGTACTACCGTAATTTCTTATATCTTTGTCATTAGAAAGCTCGTCTGCATACATCAGATAATTGAAAAAGTCATGATTAACCCATCTTTCGTCGCAAGTCACTTGTAGCTTAATAAACGGCTACTTGTGGTCTGGACAACGTTTGCACTCTTTCTTAATACACTGAGCAGGCCAATGGAGTCTGTGACCGTAAATTAGGAAGAGACCCACTTGCGAGAACTGTGAACTTTGGTTAGATTCGAGCTGGGAACAGAAGCAATATGCTCGAACGCAGGAAGTGACCAACAACCCGAACTAAGAAGACACGCCGGGAGATCAGAAAAATCGCAATTGTGTCGAATGGAATTCACCAAACGATTCAAGGGAGTGACTGCCCAAACAGGATTTCTTAAGCAGTTTAGGCTAAATTTGCGAATGCTACTGATGACCATCAAAAGAGTATTACTTATAAGTGTATAACCTGAACACGTAGATGTGAATGTGCCTCTTAAATGTCGCAATTCCAAGAACAGGTTTTAACAACAAATACGACTTGTACGTGAAGTGAACACCATCCCCTTTTAAGTCCAACCACACTTATTAGCCAGTCCATTTCAAAAATAGACACCTTACTTGTGAAATGAGCGTATTGGTATTTGTCTCCAATGTATATTCTTATCCATCAATACACCGTTCTGAAAGGTTAGCAAATTCTGTGATTTCAACACTTTAATGATAAGGTGACAGAACAGTTACCGGGTCTGTGTTCGGAACCACCGGATAATTTACAACTGTGGATACTTTCATTTGGTCGTGCGACATTCCAACGTGAAAGCACAGTGGTTAACACGGTTGCTGTACGAGATTGTCGGTCGGAGTTCAAATCCTGGTAGTGTTAAGCCTCAACAATTGTGATGTTTGAATTCAGTAGTTCTTTTCGAAAAGGATGACTGAAGGTTTATAGGAGAGCAAAAGCTGTAGTCAGATATGAACAAAATTCGAGTCACATCACCCAAATCCCTGTCTACTTAAGATTATCCAAGTTCCGCTGTACCTGTTTTCGGTATCCTAAACAGAACATCCGGAAAAATGAAACAAATTGTGAGTTCTCTTACTTAATCTAGACAGCTTGGAATATCAGACGTTTTTCAAAGACTATAACGTGTAGCACGTAACAAGACACTTAAAATAAGCCTGTAAGAATAGGGAGGCAACTAGTCGTGTACAGAATTGCAGTAGATAAATGAGTTGTTTTAGAGGTGTGGTAACGGCAACAGGTATCGGAATTCTGTAGGCATGATGGAGACCTAACCATGTAGGACATAAACTCAGTTAAGTTTTCAGCCTACCGTAAGTGCGGTACACAAGATCAAACGATCCGGCTAAAATGATGGCAATTTGGTCAAATATGAGACAGTTGTAGGCCCTCATGTTCTGATCAGACTGCAAGTGACGTGCATCACCATATGTCCTAGGATGTGTTCCAGAATGCGAAACGTGGTAGGCTGCGCAAAAAGTGAGCTTGGAAAACTAGGGTAATTCAGCTGACGTTTAGCTAGTTTATACACGTCGGTAACAGTCTTATATTTAACATAAATGAGGCAGTAATGAAGAAATACCGGGTACCACAATCTGTGAACGGGACCTAAGAACATTTACGTTGAATGATCTTAATTTGTCAGTGGCAGAGTGTCAGATTCTGTTTCGGTCGGTCTCCAGGCTGTTTAAAACTTTCATACTGAACTGTTTTGTCACTGTGTTCGATGATGCGTCCTCATCTTGGGCGAAATGTCCAACATTGTCTTTCAGATCCCGAGAAGGACGTGGCTCTTATTGGGGAGGTAAAAAACGTAGTTAAAACTAGGGTCGCAACACTTGGTTCACTAGGTTAGCTAAACAGGCTGCATAGTCTGAGACAGTTATCGACGTGTTGCCGACGCGTTATTGGGGCTTGGTGTTAACATATAGGGTCTTTCGGTACTAAGAACCGTCTCACGGGAGACTCATTGAAGCTACCGATTCTACTAAGACGTCTGACTTGTAGGCAAAGTCCCTTCAACGGTTACTTGTAATGAATCCGGAGCAATCAATCATCATCATCATAGACAGCAATACATCAGTGGTTCACACTGATGCTTAACTGCCACACAACCACGAAGGAAAAAACCCTATATAGGAAGAGAGAAGAAAAAGAAGAGGGGAAGGGACCTAACTACTAAAAATAGCTACGTCTATATTCAAACATACAACATCAAGGTGCCTACACCTTGCAAACAAACAACCGAGCTGTAAGTGAAAGTAAGGCGTCATCAGCAAGACAGCTTCCTTACGGCTTTCACTGCCCCGCATCATTAAGTGCACTCACTTCACAGACAACTCGGCCAAACAACGACAACATTCACGCCACTGAGCTCGATTAGCCGCCATCTCACCTAACGTCTCAAGCCACCGACTCTGTGAGTCGCGAGGGCCCCAGCCCGGGAGACGAACCCGACCTACAGTGACCAACCCCTTCGTAAACGATTTCATTTGTCTACGCCAGGTCATCATCTGTCCACCTCGCACCTTGCGCCAGTCGGCCGCAGCGTCGGCAAACAGTGCTCGGTGTGGCAAACGACTAGCTGGCATCCTTAGTACATGACCTAACCATCTAAGTCTGTGCAAATGTAGTGACTGAACAAAAGAACTCGTTTACTGAAGTCTGTCATATCAACACCACCTGTCAATGAATCCAGGCGCAATTTTCATACAATTACTTTTAACATTAAGCCGATCATTCAGTTACTTTAGTCATCAGCATACTTGCGGTACGGTGAAGTTGTGCCAGTCCTCTCATTAGTTGCTAGACTGCTGTTGTTAACCATCTACTGACGTACGCTATCAGTATGCTTGACAGACTGTGGTTGAGCTTCTCTTTCGCTCGTTTCTCTAAACATATTATCATTCACAACATTATCATCATCCAAATTACAAAACTGAAGATGTCCACCTATTTCTACTTTTCCTTCAAAATCATTCAACGCACATTCAGATGTCAATAAACATTCGCAGCTTCTTCCAATCTGCAAGCTTTCTATGAATCCAACGAATTTTCAACTCTCCTGAATCACCTAATGCAATCAATAGCGGTTATGATGATTCTACTACAAAGTATGTATCTGCACCGTCGAATGGGCTATCGTATTTTGTTTGAAGTTGCCCTTTTTGAACGCACAGAGGAAGTGTCTGGAAACATAGAATCTTCCGCGGCTATTTGCTTGTAACTGGAACAATCTTAAACTAGTTACTCCCATACACAACTGTATTTACTCCGCTGCATATTTGTTTTGTTTAGTTTGACTGTACGACTGAAGGTGTTGACCTTTAACCATGCTCTGTATAGTTACCAGTGTACATTCACACTGACAACCAGTACATATTATTATTTCTTGCACTAGGCCCATTTATAAATCACCGGAAATAAGGGTGGCTACAAATTCATCTTCTAAATGTTGCCATGTTCAGAAACAAGATTAATCAACCACATCTCATACAAACCACTATTTGTGTGCATACCTAGAAGTGTGGGCGCCGTGTCAACTTTGGGGCAATGAATAGCATATGGTTTTGTTAGAATCTGTGGAGGAAACAAATACTGGAAATGTTGCTTCTGGTATGTTCTCGAGAGTAGCCAATTATTAAAAGACTGTGTCAGTTAAGTTTCCGTTCGTTTCTGGTTATGGTGTCTAATAAAGATCAGATGATTAGATAACAACCTTGTTAAATTGAACATACCTCAAGATCGATTGGCATATTTGCTTTCAGGTGAGATTTTCGTTTGTCCATTTTGAAGGAAAGCATTCGATTCGAGGAACAACATTATCAATCTTGTCAGTAATGCACATTCTCGGCCGTAGGAATACTTGTTCTCCGGCAGGTCTATCAACCACTTTTAACCTACTGCTTACTTTATATAATCTAAACTCCATTAACATTGCAAGATAATTTACTACTGTCCAGTTGCATTGGAAATTAGCTGCCTCAAACTACCGAATGGAATAAACAAGAGAAACAGTGTTCATTCTGTTGTTGAAAAGACCATATAAGCTTAAGAGTATCCACCTGATATTGTAGTTTAAGTTTATAAGATTATGCTGGTTGTGCTTACTGGGGCGTCACTGGAGCGATGGCAGACATGTTTGCCCCCCAGTGAGGATAATAGCAGTGTCAGTTCGGTAGTGACAAGGTTATACACCACTGCTCAACTGTAGTGGGAATTACAATATGGACGGGTGCTTCCCTTCGAAAGGTGGTAACTGAAAAGTATATCCGCATTTAGGTATTCAATTTGTAAAAACCAAGATCCCCATCTACGGTCGATCGTATTCCAGTGAATGGCGTGATGTAACCTTCCATCAAGCACTGTTAGCCGGGTGGTTCTAAGTTTGTGTTGAGCAATTAGGTAATTTGTGAAGTTTTATTCATGGTTTTGAGCTAGACGATTTAATTTAAAAGCAATCGTTGCGACAAACGGTTCGGACTGTGAATACGGACACAAAGTATTCCAGCCGGGGTAATTGAGAAAACCTCATCATATGACATACTACATGGTTATCATTCATTCACAACAAACAAATGAACGCATTCAGACTCCTTTTCTGGTTACTGCTGTCGCCCTGAAAGTAGCTCACAAGTCATTACGATGTTTGCGTCCAAATGACTCTCTAACGGGATCCTATGGAAAAAAAGTGTTGGAGAGGGGTTTTGCTGAATTGGAGCTTGCAGATGTTAAATAGTCCAGCCTGTCTGCCCTTACAAGAATGAAGCATATTGGCCATTACGTCATCCTTCTCACATCAGGAGATACCGACATGGTTTATTAGGCTTTCGATCACATTCACTTTTGAGAAATCCCCAGGTTCCAGTCATATCCAAATGAGATAGAGTAAATGGTCCGTTGACTCCAGTCGATAACCCCATGATCAGAGCCTCCCAATAATTTGAAAGAACAGGGTTCAGTAGATTTAGTAAACCGTACATTAGTTGCAAAAGGAGAAGGCAAAATGCTTGTGGGTTGGGATTGAATGGGATGAAGTCTCATCCATCACATACACACCACATCCAGTCTGTCATGTATGTAAACAAACATTAAAACTCGGTCAGAAATAAGTAAGCAGACGCCCCGCATCACCGGGCACAGAAGCTCGAATTCCCTGAACTGTGAAGAAACGGTTATTTTAGAACCACGACACCCATTCCAACAAACAACATTAACCACACATCAATACTCATTGATTCTGTCTCCACAGAGTTTAGGCAAACCCATTAGAAAGGGATTATAATAATCAGGCAGAGGGGATAACAAAGTAACTGATCGTCACTGATAAAGTGGGATGATAGTTTCCGTATTCAGACAGTCAGATAAAACGCGGTAGCTACCACCATTTGTAAGTTATACTTAGTTAATGTAAGTCAAATTCCCGCTCCTTCCTGTCTTGATTACCAATAACACGAAAACACATTTAGTAAC
>LOND01005942.1:0-11791 GCA_014220965.1 Paragonimus kellicotti
ATCTACGTTCTCTACTTCATCCTCCTAACGGACCACATCCACTTCTTTTTATCTTCGGTTCATAGAAGAGCATACCCGTATACTCTCCCAGCCGACTGCAGCGCTGGGCTGCCATCCTTGTCAACTATGCCTTCGAAAGATGCTATCGTCCGACTGAGGATTTCGGCCAGGCTGACGCCCCCTCGCGACTCATGGGCAACCAGCATCCCGTTGAAGAAGTCACAGTGATCGTCGCTGTTTCCATTGAGAACGATCTACGCCAAACACTTCTCGACGCCATCCGCGCAACTCCAACTACGGCGTCTTGAGGTCAAACTCGCTTCGAAAACTTGCCCGGTGCTGCAACAAGCTATGACGTACGTCCAAACCAGATGGCCATCAACTCCACCATCCGGTGAACTGCGCCAATACTACCTACGACGTGAATCCCTTCTATTCGTCGACTCCCTTCTGTTGTTTGCTGACCGTGTCGTCATTCCATCTTCGCTGCGCCAATCTGTTCTCAGACAGTTTCATTCCGGACACCCTGGTGCGGGACGTATGAAAGCGATCGCCAGGAGCTACGTCTACTGGCCTGGCCTCGACAACCAGATTGAAGATCTGGTTAAGCAATGCAGCCGCTACCACAAGGCCGTCAAGAACCCGCCGCGCGTCGAGTCTTAGCCATGAAAGCAACCGAACATCCGTGGTCACGCCTCCATGTGGATTTTGCGGGACCCATCGACGGTATGGTATACCTCATTCTGATGGATGCATACTCCAAGTGGCCTGAGATCGTCCCGCTGACGCACGCCACAACCTCAGCCACGATCAACAACCTTCGACGGATTTTCAGCCAGCATGGCCTGCCGGAGACGCTTGTCTCGGACAACGGATCGCAGTTTACCTCGGTCCAGTTCAAGGAGTTCTGTATCCAGAACAACATCCGTCATCTGCATTCACCACCATACCACCCTCAATCCAATGGTCAAGTCGAGCGTTTCGTCGACACATTTAAGAGAGCACTTATGAAGTCTCGCGGGGAGGGACCGACCGACAAAGTGCTGTAAAGTTTCTTGCTCACTTACAGAACCATCCCAAATCCGGCAAATCTCAATGAACTCTTGCCTGCAGAAGCGCTCATGAGACGCAAGCCGAGGACGAAATTCGACGCGATGATTCCAGTGGAAAAACGCCCGGGAGATACGCAGCAGCTCTCCCGACATGGATTTGCCATCGGCGACCTAGTCTATGCGAGGGACTATCGTCCAGGTCGCCCCCACTGGATTGCAGCAACAGTCCAGCAACGGAACGGCACGGTCCTTTACGACGTCAACGTCGGAAGCGACATCTGGGTGCGCCATCCGGAACCAACTCCGCCCACGCCATTCCTCAAGCACTGGACAAGTTCAGAATCAATTGCCACTGGACCTACTTCTCGACATCCTTCGAGATAAGGCGCCCGACAGAACAGATTCCCGCAACCGCCACTTCAGCAACCTCAACCCTGTGTGACCGAACAGAGAGCTGTCGGCTTGGCAACCAAGGTGATGGACGAACGGTAAACGCAAGCTTACCTGTCCAAGGTGGCTCGATCCCAGTCAACGGCGGTACCAATGATGCTCAACAGGGGAGGTGTCCGGAAAAGGCACTTTTCCAAAAATTCGCCTTATTTGCCGAGAAAAATGGAACTTCCATTTTTGGATAATTGAAATGCCCAGCAGAATTCTCGAACATTCGAGATGTTACGCCCGGCTCTGATTGGTCCGTTGGGTAGCCTAGGCGCAAGTCGTCAAACCTATACAATGCAGATGCTGTAAACTGTTATTTTGCCTCCGGGTTGAGCAGCAAATAAAGCGCGTCTGAAGGCCGTTATTTTCTTACTTGTTGGGAGGATCTAAGTTGCGAGAGTTGGGTTCCGATATTTGCGCTCTGTTTTTTTCGTGCAATTTTTGGCAATATCGTTGCGTTCGTTCGTGATAGAGATACTGTTCGCGGTGTTTGCGTCTGTTCTTGTCTTTCTCTATCAGTAATTCATCCATAATTTAAACTGAAACGATGTATTGCACCAAAAGCGTCCCCGAAACATGTTATTTCACCTTGCAAGTACTACGCAACCGTCTCAAACCGTTCTCACGCTGATACACTGAGGGAAAGGATAACCCATCGGAAATGAATCGGAGGGGCAAACTGCAGTGAATAAAAAATACAAAATGAGTTCTTCTCACGTGCATCTCATTCTCCCGTATGTGATTCTGTTCCCTGAAGGAAAAAACAATCAGCATCAAGACCATCTGCAGTGAAATAGCACGCAGAGGAAAAAATGAATCAAGCGAACGTGAGACGTATGTAGAGTTTTCTTCAATTTCATTTACAAACAATCCTTCACTTTTGTACTACTTTCTGCATCACCTTTGCATGTTGTTCAAATTGATAAGTGACCTTGCAATATAATACAAAATTTTGTGCACACCGGCCTGCTCTTCTCTCCGTTGCGCAGTCGCTTGACGATACTACACGGATCTTTCACCCAATTTTTTTAGCTCCGTCGTATTACGAACATCGTCGCAGCTCCGATCGCGTTTCAGCAGTTCACGGTAACTCCGTAATATCCCCACTTCCGGATACTGGTAATTTGGAACATTGTGGTGGTCATCTTGAACACTTCCTGTGAGTCAAATCCTTTGATTACTGTAACTTGCTGGTAACCTCGTAACTATTCTGTTTCATTTGTTCATTTTCTGTCACCGATAGCCTGGTGAGGTACACTTGCATTTGCTTAGGGTATCCGGTAACTCGACTTATCATAACAGATATGCATGAAAAGTATATGCACAAAAAAAATAATTTCTAATTCTTAAACTTACGGTATCAGAATGTATGGTAACGCAACTGGTTATGACTTATGGTGTGCACAACTTAACGCCGCTGAAAATCAACTTCATGTGGAAACGCATGACAGACCCACAGGTGACACACACTTCAAGAGGGCGAGATTCATAACCATTCAAACCACGTGACTCTTGTTGCTTCCAAACTCACTTCCGTTGTTTTCTTCCACTATCTTAATCCATACCTTCGCCCGCGATCAGGCACGTCCTAGAACCAATGTCGCATCCACTTGTTTGCATCAACTCGCGTTGTCTCGGGACTCATTCCATGAGGGAGAATAGCTTTTACGTTCGAAATATATTACATAACTGTTACACTTCACTGACCTTCTATTGCACGCCTCAGGATAGGAGTCGTTTGAAGGCGATTTTGTTTTTCCTCCAGCATAAGTCACTTCCAGTGTCCGCTATGATCCCATGGCCCACCTCATGCAATGGCGAATCAGTAGCCTCGCAGACGGTGCACGCACTCTTTTCGAGTGGTCCATCTAACAGTGTTCAAATTATTAGTCCGTACACTTACCACAACTCTTCTGAACTGTTGTCTTTGAAGATTAGCTTCCAGTTCACGGAAACTGGTTGCACTGTTTACGGGGAGAGCATGTGCGCGGATTTTGGTCACAGCCTGACCCTGATAGTCCAAATCGCGGAAAAGACGGCGTTGTTGGGGATGTTCCTTCAAAATGGTGACCTCTTCAGTTACTTTCCAAAGCATTTGTATTATTTTGGCCAGCTCAGAGGAAACAGCCGATTCGTTTTGTGCTGCCGAGGCTGTCGGTGGTGTCACACATATACTGGTGGAAGGCTGCAACCACGCTTGACGGTGACGTGGGAATGAGGGGACGGATGACAGGGAGAGAACTGTCAGAAAGCGGGCGGGAAGATGACGTGGGGGCGGCTGAACGAGGCCGGATGGGGGTAACGGCTGGATCAGACATTCCAGTAAGGGAGATGGGACAGTGGAATGCGGGAATACCGAAGAAGGAAGCAACGGGACGGCGGACAACAGTGCCTGAAATGCCTTGATTGGAGGGCAACCATGTGTAGCTCTCCCGCTTTTCCGAACAGCTGCCTGGTTTCACGACAGACGTCGGATATGGGGAAGCTGTGGCACTAATAGCACGGACGAACAGCTGTCGGGGTACTTGTATGATGACTAGGTCAGAAGAATCTTGGGGCGTCTGCTGGAAACCAATAGGATTCAAAGATACATAAGCATTACCTGGACCCCCAGACTCCGCTGCCCCATTCGCAGAGTTACATCAGATGAGTTTACATCTCACGTGACCTCCGCCTTTTGGCGTAACGACGAGCTAGCGAATAGTCGTATAACAAACACAAGACAGTCCAAAAAATCTTTTCTTCTTGTGTTGATTACTCTGACAGATATCTTTGCGGAGTCCGTCGGGAAAACTCAATAATCCCTCACAGCTGTGTTTCACTGAAGGGACGGGTAGTCTGGTCATGACACCATACCACCGTTTATCCACGTGGGAATTGGCGCCGTGCAACGTGGTTCGCCACCCTCCAGAAAAGTTACAGCACCGTACACCTGCAATGGGAGTTCATCAGTTGTTACAAGTGACATGTAACCAATGATAAAGCAGGATGAATGCAAAACGAAACTTTATTCTTCCTCAACTGACGTGTTATTTACAAGAATGCAGAATGGGCATAAAAACAAACGTAAAATAGGAGGAAGACCAAACCTACAGCTTCAATGCAGAACGCCCTTGTTGTGAAAACATCCGGCGATGAATCATTGACAATAAACATAAACAAGTGGTGAGAGAAAAAACTATGTGTGAAGATGGGTTGGAACGTGGTGAAGAACTCACAGGGCAAACCTCAGAATTAGGGTTGCACACATCGACAACTATGTAGTAAATATCATTATAAAGGGCAACGTTGATTGGACAAATGTTTGGAAACAAAACGGAACCCTTGAGGTAAAGAAGGACAACTGATAAGTGTACCAACATCAAAGTGAACAACTCCGACGGAAACAGAAGCGGAAGGTCTTTCAGATAAACGTCAGTACAATTGTCCTACTGGCCACGTTGGTCCCACTGAGCATTGAATTTCAATCTGTACATGAAAGACTCAAACGGGAAAGCAGAAAAGTTTTCAAGTGAACCATGCGTGGCCACATCATCAGCAAGGTGTTCCAGTGAATGCACGTTGTACATCATTTCTGCCTGACCGGAAAACTTGCCATAATCCAATAAAAATACGTTCACTACCTACATTGCAAAGTCATAAGGAGCAACGCTAAAATTGGGGTGACATGAAATATATATAGCACAGACAAATCTAAAAAGTTGCAATACTTATCATCGTCCAAAATATTGCGCAGGGCCACCGGTCCGATATATAATAGAAATTGTCGGCACTCCGTAGCCTTCCAGGTCTTAAAATCCGTCAAGTCCGCGGCACTTGCGAGAGCCTTCACAAAATAAGCTCTTCCAGTACTACAAAATTCTTTCGATTACGCGTTGGAGTGCTCGTGAGCCCATACGAAGGTTTCTGGGTGTTGGCCCTGATGTCCAATTATAAATCATGCGACGGGCATCGCCCAAACAAACTGATTGAAGAATTCAGAGATCATATTGACCGGCAGCGATATCAGCGATATCAGCGAGGGATGTATGGATTGCAAATGCGAAACTATGCGTCTGTTCGAAGAGAACCAGTTTGCGGCGTGAACGTGACTTTCCGTTCGCAATATACTCCTCGTTGATCGCACTTATCACAGCCATAGGTATACACCGTGACCCACGTACACGTTTAACGCATAAGCGAACCGGTGTGTAACAGATTACCGCTTTCAAAGATGCCATAACGGGTAAATTGTTAATAATTATTCCACTGCTTACTACATCACGCAATTCTTGCATTACGTCCGAAAGGTGTACGTTGACGTTATCTAAATGCAAACGGTTCGGTTACGATCGGCTTATTAAGGCGACAGAGCGCAGACCATATTGTGAACTTCCCCGCATTCGTTGGTGATAAACCATCCACATTCAACTGGATTCCAACGGACGTCACATGGTGTAGCCGTTACACTTAGGAAAATAGAATTCGCAGTGCCATTTTTTTTTTTTTTTTTTTTTTTTTTTTTTTTTTTTTTTTTTTTTTTTTTTTTTTTTTTTTTTTTTTTTTTTTTTTTTTTTTTTTTTTTAGAAACTTAAAGAAACATATTCGCCCGGGATAAACGCCACGCATTGGCAAACTGCTCGGTGTCGACGACAACGTTTGCGCATCACAGAGTAACTTCGGTATTTTTTTTTCAAGATGAGTCGAAGTCTTGTCACCCGCACTTCAGGGTGTTGCTGGAGACTGTCTAGTCCCGTTGACGGTCAAAAACGCTAGCGTTAGAAAGATCAGCTTTCCGGATCCTGCACACCAGTTCCTGTAAGTTTCTGGTATATCTGAAATCAATCGTTTTATGATTATTAAAGTTTAAATTGCCTTCTGATAGCGGCTGTAATACATGGTTTGGCATGGATGACATAGTGAAGGCAGAACGTGGGCAAACGGCCACATTCTCCAAGGATTCTTGTGAATCATAAGTGAAGTCGACAAGTGAACACTGCACAGTTCGATGATTAGTGAAACGACTTGCTAATACTTCAGAAAACCACGTAGGCTTTAATAAGCAGATTAATATCTCTTACTTCAGCGCTATCATGGTGGTGATAAGACATAATCACAGGCTTGGCAAACCCCACAAGCAGTAGGTGCGATCAGCAGGGCATGAATTTGAAAATAGCGCGCACAACTAATCGAGGCGGCTAGAATTCGGCGAAACAAATAACTAGCTTATCCGTACAACAATTACTTCTTCAATCTTAACGCAATTTCTTTGTGTTATTTAATCCATGGATTACATAAATGGGGAGTATAATGGTGCACAGGCGAGTAGATACATTTCCACAAGCTAACACACTACTGGTCAAACAACCTTCCCTAAACAACCCTAATTCACCTTTAACAGATTCTACAATTGGTGCTGGCTTAGAAGAATCTGTCATTGGTCCGCCACTATTTCTAATTTATATCACTGGTTTACCGAAGAGGATTCCAAGTCCTTCTCTTCCGTACGCAGATGACTCAAAAAATTTGGAACTCCCGTGATCCCAGCAGTTTGCAAGCTGACCTCGATACACTTGAGCAGTGGTGAATGAAGTGTCATCTTCCAATTAATGACGATAGCTGTACAGGCATATCTCTTGGTGGCGATTCTGGCAACGTCTTCGCAACACGTGATGCACAAACGGAAGTGCGTGCTGTCAATGTGTCTTGAAGAAGACTGGCGTATGGCTGTCGTCCAATTTGTCTCTCTCACTCCATCACGAAAAAGCGCCCAAAAAGGATTCGCTGCGTTGGGTATTATTAAACGGACGTTTTCCCAACTTGACAAGAGGGCTTTCTAAACTCTGTACGATGTTAATGTCCGACCATTGCTCGAATACGCTAATTCATTTAGTGTATTCTGGCCTCAAGAAGGACATTATTGCACTCCAGAGGAAACAGCGAGCTTCAACCCTCGGAACGTCTCGTACGAGTCCCGGCTCGGAATCCTTTGGAATGATGAGGAATCCGAGGAGACTTCACTCTTACTTTTCTCCGTATTTCTGAAGGGCTGACAAGAAAGTTCAATCTTTTCACAAGTCACTGAATGTTATTATACAACACAATTCAGCTCACGCTCTCTCCAAATTGACGGATGAAACTGAGGGCAGTTGAAGCCAATAGTACTGACTTGTAAATCAAACCAGCGAGGTACTAAGTGAGAATTGGCCACACCATTTACTAAACAAATCGCTATTAGTATACATGCGATGCGCAACGCGTCACTTTTCTCGAGGTTCTCTCCATGTCGTTTACCGTTGATCTGACCGGTACTTTCCAGCGATATTTTGGGTCGAGTACGGACCCAAAACTGTTCGAGTCATTCGACCTGTTCGAGGTCGACTTCCGTCAATTTCAACAGGTCACCGGAGCGTGTTATCGCATGCGCGCATTGCAGCAGTTGTGAATAAGCAGATAGAGTAAACTTGGTTATGTCGGTCGTTTCAATCATTGCTGACTGTTTCGCTCGCTTCCTTTGTCACATTCAACATGTAAGGCAACATGACTGAGCGCTATCCGGCATCGATCTGTAATCCGTGTCAGTTTCCAACTTTCGGATAAATACTATGCCTGTTCCTTCAGCCACTTTGATCAGACAACTTGCTACTCCGTTTTGTGCACGCTTTCAACTAGCCATTTATGTTCGTCCCCACGTAAGCATAGATGCGCATGGTCCCTCTATGAACTTCTCGTATGATGAATCACCCTTTATCGCTGTGTCTAACAGTCGCTCCCAGGATCACGGCGTGATTCAGTATCAGACATTTAACGTCAACAGGCCAATGTGTGGGGTCCAACACTGCTATCCAAATAGCTATCTCAGATGGGGAGTGGTGAACAGATAACGGTCGAACGAAGTCGTACGTTCTGCGAAATACTCCCGAACATTTCCGGCAACCACAGCAATGCTTAGCAGCTACCAAATACCCAGCTCTTTGTACCACTTTCAGGGAGTTTTTTAAACACTCGGCGGCCACTGCTGTTCACCAACTGCTGGTGAGGTTTACTGTGCGTTGAATGGGGATACGTACCTACTGAATCCCATGATCCAGTCGGGCTTATTCACACTCTGTCAACCGCCAACAAGTTGCCCACAGTGAAATCAAGTCAGGCAGCAACGATCTACCCGGTAGGCCCACGGTAGAGCGTTCTAACATACTCCAAACGACCTTCGAGGCCGAACGGCGTGTGTCGAATCTATATCGGTCGTGGTGTCACTTGCTGACTTAGTTCGCGCGACTTCGCTAGGTCGACTGACCAACATACCGAAAGAGAGCAAATCACGAGGTATGAATAACTGACGTTGACCAACTTAGACAATTAACAATCAGTCCGATCCCACAAACTCGCATTGCTTAGTAGTCCCATTACGACTGATATACGCGTTTTTAACGAAAGAATACTAACAGTGTAGGTATCATAATTTTATTCGTCAGTAGGTTATTACAATCTATTCGCAGTTGTTCTTCAACGTTCCGTGTTCTTTCTGAAAATGCATCAAAAAACGAGCATTAGTACCAACGTCGATGACGTGTGAGTTTTTATACCAGAGCCCCGTTGGCCTGGTGTATGCACCAGTTTCACCACCGCGCCACGATGAGGAGGGGTTGGATTTATGCGGCGGGCCTGGAAAAAAAGAAATGTTGGATTTTCGAGGGGCAACTTACGTGTTACTCTGTCATGCGAAGCGTTGAACGAGTAGACCACTCGAAGTGACGCTGGCAACGTATGCAGAACAAATCCTCCCAGTGGTATAATCGGGGCGGTGTTCGCACCAAATCCAATTGTTTTGATCTTCGGATGGAGATACGTATCTTCCACATTCACCGCAAACGTCCGTAGACAACTCCACGTCATCGAATTCCTGACTGTAGGCCTGCGGCGTCGTTTGAAGTGGTCTGGTGCTGGGTCCTGGTTGCGGTTCGTCCGGAATTGTGATTTAACGCCTCCGCTTTGGGAGTGGTGGATGAGGGAATAAGAAGACCTCACCGAGGGGTGTTGGAGGGATTGATGTCGATGCGCCGGGTTGGTCGGTTGATGGCGAAGGAAGATCAGTCGTGTTGTCTGTCACGTTGGTAGTTGCAGTTTGGTCGCGGTTTGTAGAAGCATCCAGATCTACGATGAATGCCGGCGTTTCTTCATCTTCATGAAAGTAAGGCGGCAATGGGTTACTTGGACGTAAAAAAAATCGCTGCATATCTAGTATAAATTGGTTGAAGGTTTCGCGGGAGAATTTCCGGGATGCCAGTAATCCCAGTTCGTTGAACGCCGACAGTCCTGAGGATCCGGCGTGGCTCCTCCGCGATGTTTCAAATGTGGAAGCCGGTGTGTGAAGGATTGCGTTGAATTCACGAGTCCACCTTGGGGTAGTTGGGAAATTGTCTGATTTCACATCAGCGATGATCAACAGGATATTACCGTACTGTCCATGTGATTGGTAATACAGGAAATACGCGTGCCTGCATTGCAGCATACATTTCATGGAATAATGGCAGTCCTAGGTGCAGCTGTCTTGATCGACCCTGTGGGATCCCCAGTCCCTCTTAATTACATTCATTGGCCTCACAGTGGTATCAACTGCTGCTCTCGACTGGCCCGCATATTCGTCGAGAGGCGCTCTACTGCCAACGGCGCTAATTTTCTTGCAATGCTGTTCAGTTCGGGATGATCAGATATTGGACAAACGCCGCGACTGTCTGCTACCGGTTCAGCCTGTCTGTTGTTCATGATGTGTTGGAAAACTACTTCGACTTGTTTAGCGGCTCTCCATAGGCAAATGAGACTGTCGAAGTCGTGCCGCTTGATAGATCGATGTGTTGTTTCCGCGAAGTTGTTGTCGCCACTGGTTCAAAATGTTGGAGACATCAGAGAGTGGCTGTTCCACCAATTGCTAGCACACGCAATCGGCCGGTGTTGCAGGTAGTTGAAGAACGCCGCGTCCAGTTGCTGGACTTCGTGCAGTGAGGTTGACAACACCGCTGCACTCCCTGTAGAAGTGTTGAAAAGCAATGGGATCTGGGCGTTATTAAAAGGATAAAAATGAATGCGGTGATACTTACCCCCTGGTTTACGTTCTTTGAAAGGTGTACTGGGCTCAATAACTTCCGTACAAGTGGAAGTTCTTCGGTAGCTGCTGCCTGCGTGGCGGCGCTGTCGTCCATGATCATCGTCCGAACGTTCATAGGCCCGACGTATTGGGTAAAGATGAGGAGGAAATGCGCAGTGACTTCGGACTCTTCGTTTGTCCAGCCATCCGAAGCAGATCGGCAGTCCCATCCCGCATGCGTCGACCACCACTAGGACGAACAGGTAATACCTGTCCGAACAGCTTCGGTACGTAGCGTCTATCCCCATCACTTCGGGGTAGCGCTGGTACATAATTCGTTGTTCGGAGGTCATGACGAAGAAATGGGAAAAACGGGTTTGGGTATCCAGAACACAGCGGGCGTGCCCTGATTCGAAGATTTTGCTGGTGATTTCCGGTAATTATTATAAAGAGCTTCTATTTGTCATGTGTTTGGCATGCAAATTGCAAATATTCCCTAGTGGACGTGTTATACGCGAACCTACTCCGTACATAGTTGCAGAGCGTGAATGAGCTGACACCTTCTATTAGCCAAGGCGGTATCTCCTCGCTCACCTCCGCGATGCTTCAAATGTGAAGGCCGGTGTGTGAAAGATTGCGTTGAATTTACGAATCCCCTTTGGGGTAGTTGGGAAATCCTCTGATTCAAAATGAACAACTAAAGACAAGAGTCCTAAGGGCGGTCACTCTAAGTCAGAATAAAAAATAGAGGCATTGTGGACCAGATTCGCAGCTTTGCTTCGTGATTTTGGCAGAATCCCTTTAGGTCGTTCGTCACGCCGTCGACCTCGAAGATCTCCAGGCGCACAACGTCGCAGCAGAATGACGGTTGCCACTGGCATCATACGCATAATGGCACTCGGTCCATCAGGTGCGTTGAAACCGTGCACTTAACAATCGACCAAACAGAGAAACTTCCACGCCGGCCCGTAATGGCGACTAACGTCGTCGGCGTCGCACCTTGTCGTCTCATCTTCGTGAAGGATGTAGAAACGGGACACACGTTCCTGGTTGATACCGGGGCGCAGGTTAGCGTGTTTCCGTCCACAAAAGACGAGGTGCCGAATCCATGCAGCCCACAGCTCCGTGCTGCAAATGGCAACTCCTATAACCGCATATGGACAGCGTTCTTTAACTCTTAATCTAGGCCTCCGGCGGACATTCCGCTGGGTGTTTACAATTGCCGCGGTTACCTTTC
>LOND01005943.1:15799-29867 GCA_014220965.1 Paragonimus kellicotti
TGTATCAAGAAATCACATATGCGTGGTCTTGGATCAATATCGTAATGTCCAAACAAAGAAGCTTTTTTCTGTAATACGTTGTAGAGATTGCGATTATCGGCACCCACATGTCAGCAACCATAAAATAGCTACTGAACGGAAAGAGTTTCCGAGCTTCCTTTAACAGTCAAATCTTGTGGTGACGTTTTCATCACGGTCATATTATTTATCAGTTCAAAACGGTTAGTTCGCATAAAGAAGCTGGAGATTTGAGAAAGCTACTGCTCCGATGAGTCTGTGACAGTGTGACAGAATTCTGTTTGCTCACCTACGGTTGACTAGAGTTCACATCAACATGTTTCTGCTAGGGTAGTAATGTGCACACTGATACCAGCACCTAAGTAGATAACAGGTGACCATGACGCTTGTAGCGCGGAAAGGCGTAACTGCCTCGGTTTACATTAGGTATGATGACGCACGCATACTCAGATTGCTTTGATGGTCGCTAGAGCTCATCAGTAGTGCGTCTGGATTTAATTCGTTACACATCAGAGGGATCTTCGAACGTTGTTCACTCCCAAATCACAGTTCCGGCTTCAACCGTATGAAGCTTACGAAAAGTTTAAACCGCCTGAAATTTAGACCGACTTAACTCACCGCACAGAATAAAAAATCAAGGCATGCACAAAAGATAAACGTCGTATGATTACACAGACTGTATGTTACGCGCACAACCTGAAAGTGGCTTGCAGCGAACATTTTTTTAGTTCAACCGAGTGAACAGTTTGAGTGTCAAAAACGCTCAGCTAATTACGACGTCTGTTGGTTCATCATCATTAAGAATTCCGATTGAAGGTCTCCATTTCTTGATCGAATGGCTTGAAAGATGTCGTTTTTAACAAGTTTTTTCGAAATGTCCTGTAAATATTTTCCTTTCGAGATTTTTTTTCTATCAATTGTCAGTCATTAGTAACTGTTATCTCAAGCGAAGACGCTTCTGGTCAAAATAAAGAGTCCAGTTTAAAAATATCTGCCACTGTTATCAGTGCTTCACAGCAAGGCCGTTACAGTAAGCGGATGAACGCGTATGTGCGCGGTTACTGCAGATAAATGCCAGGGAAACTGTTGCGTCGGAAACTACGGTTAACGTACAGGCGACCAAAATATAGCACACAGGATGCGCTTAATTAAGTGCCTCCACCGCTGAAAGTTTTGTGCATTGTGATTACGTATCATTCAGTCAGAAGCAGTGTACCGTGGTGTGTTTGATAACAGTATTCCTCAAAATTATTGTTCACTCTACTTAAATTCTCCTCACCCGTGGTCATGTGTGTATACCCTTGTACTGTATCAGTATAATGAAGAAGTTCTGAGATTACAAAACAGGTTAAAATTTATTTTGAAATGTAATAAACTTCACAAGTTCTATGCAGTTGAGCAATTTTGCAAAATTTGGAAAGTGTACCACAGTGCATATTATAGGGGTATGTACACATATAATTTCAGTCTGGGGACAAACAGCTACTGTCAGCTCGTATTTTAAGGCCGACCACCTGACCGAATTGAGACTGTTGCGGCAAGCTGTTCACTTGGTAGAATTTGAATGGGACTGTCTGCAAACATCTGGAATGATAATCAGACAACGTGAAGTTCTGCAACGCAGATAACATTTTCGAATGTGAAAGTCGACAGAATCATACAAGATTCATACGAAGTAACATACATTTCCATAAAACTGTCAGTTAAATGAGAAAAGAGAGATAGGTAAATATAGAGACTAACTAACAACAAGATTACAGAACTCAGTAGGAGGAATTGTGTGCAATCAATCTCAAAATTACACGTCTGCATTAAGGACCATACGTCGTAAACACAAAAAACAATTAGTATGCGAGATATTTAGCTTAACTAAACAAATCTGATTGAGTGATGAATGGATTCGAAATTCTACTCCTAAACCGTCTGCTGTTGCTTTGAGCTGACGATAAGAAAGTGTGTTCAACAGTGGGCGGTAGACAGGTGTATGGAACGTTGTGTTATTCTCCATCCATTTGGAAAAACGCTATATATTCCCTGCTGTCCAATGATTTTTCATTCTGCTCCAGTTTTGTTTCTCGCTTACACTCCAGCACTGACAGATGTTACCAGTCAGAAGTATTGAAGCTATTATGACCTCCTTCTGTATTACTTCTGAACCGATGAACACTAAGTTGGATTTATGTGGTGTTTTGGGATTCTTCCAATGTGCAGCCTTCGTATGAACTCTATGAATAGTGTAATACTTGTGTATCACTTTGGGGTCATGCTGCTAGCTGTTATGAGCTGATTGAATGGATTCAACAGACGACTGTGATAACATGTCACAGATTTAAAAAGAATAAAAAGAAAATCTAGAATGAATTAAGCTTTAACAACTTCAATCACAGTCAGTCAACGTTGCTACTACCTGCTTCGATGAGGGTGTAAACTGAGCATCAAATAAGAACGCGGTACGAATGAGATAATGTAGCAGCAGCGTGAGCTGCTTCTCTTTCTGCTGAAATAATCACTACTGAAATAAATGTATTAAACCTACCAACGGTAAACTAGTACGAATGAAGGAAGTTTACTTGGGGCTCTCAAATAAGATGATTGTCGTCACAAGAGTCAGAATCAACATTCAGAAGCTGTTTCTTTCAGTGATTATTATACTGATCAGGTAGAATAGCTTAAATGGAATGAGAACGAACAACTCTCGTGCTAATAGATGAAACGCTAATTGACTTGTCACAATGTTCCAGGGCATTGGATGAGTCAGTTAATTTTGTCTCACGTATATATGCTCTATTTATAGTTACATCGAAATTTAAGAATAAGGTCAACTTTATTAATGGAGCTGCTTCTGAGTCTAAGACTTTTCAGTTCACAGTGACACGTCAATGCATACCGTTCTAACGCTACTCTACTATGGGTGCCAACTTCACGAATGAAATACAGTGAAAGACAAGTTGGTAAACCTTTTCACTGAAACAATTCAGCACAACTTGGACAAAAACACAGAGAATCCAGAAAGAAACGATCTGCTGGAATGGTTCAGGAGTAAACACAGTCTAGTTATGGGATACTGAACAACGAAGATGAACTATGCAACATTATGGATGTAACGGTATAGATGCCAAGTGTACCAAAGCTTGTGTCTGCACTTCCTTTTCCAAAACCTTCGTCTTTTCAATCAACACCCAGGGAGTTTGATTATTCCAAATTGAACACCATCTATGCCTGTCGGCAACCTTCATACACACGTGAGCTTATGATTAGCTTATTTCAGAAGAAGCACAAAACTCGAGTTTTACCTCTATTAGAGACAATCAGTGGTGCATATTCTCTTCCGGCTAGGATTTGCATTACAGATTGTCAGGATAGTATGTTAACCGAAACACCTGTAGCACAACCCTAGGAATGATCAAATAATCAAGCTAGCCACAGAAAATCAATGGCTGGTGTGCCACTTTCGTCCCAAATTAGGACATCTACCACTGAATAGCTCCAGTACAAACGAAACTTGGGTCCATTGCTTCCTTTTGAAAGGTTTAACGGAATGCGGAGTTGCAATCAAATGCAGGTGATCTTCGGTTGGAGATGTTCCATTTCGTTGAAACCTACTTCCGTTCTGTCACACCTCTTTAACTGCTAAAAATTTGTGCGCTTGCAATTCAAGTGAAAGTCTTCTGAAAATTGTCCTCGTTTGCAACGATCTTGTTGAGATTTAAACGCTTTTCGTCATCGGAAAGTCATCATTGTAGCGCTATTCTAAGGATTTGTCTAACTTTAACTAAGATGACGCTGGAACAAAACAGTTAAATTATCTCGCATCATTATGGATTGTTATAAGTATGTGAACCATGGCGAGCAGTTTCCATTTGGTCTGTAGGCACCAGTGCACAATATGTACTTATATGTATACATTATTGATTGCAGTGTAATACATGTTCACACTTCGTAGACGTAACCTGGAAGGAAGATGCATATTAAATTTGACTAATTGAATGATACGTGTTGAAACGTTTAGATCTGATAAGTAATCTGTGTGTGGTTGCTGGGTTGGGTTAACACGCTATCTCACGAAACACGTAGGGTGAGTGCAACCTCCGATCCTGACAAGGATATGCCTACTGATGAGCTCTAATAAGAGCGAAACTCGAGTCTAGTGCTTCCTTTCGAAGTGGGCTAGCCGAAAGGCTTATCTGAATGCGAACGCTGCGATCAAGTGTGGGTGGTTTTCAATTTTGAAAGATTACCTGTCTACTGGCTGCGCTCAACCTAATGGTTCCACTTGGCTGTAAATAAAGAGTGATGTTATTACCACTGATATGATTGGTTAATCATCGGTGGATCATGAACTAGGTTGCATACATACCGTGGCCGCCTAGCACAACCTTGTAGGGTGCTTAGGTTATTGCGAGAAATAATTTGATAACTGCAACCGAATAAATACTGTAACCTTGCGAGACAATTGTTCATATTTCTGTTCATAGATCTGGATCCAACTCCAGTCAGCACCACGCGCACACTGGTGGATGTCCGCGTGGGAGAAGCACTTGTATTTTGGCCCGAGGCATACAGACACAGTGGACCAGTGACGACCACATCCAGTTTGAACACGGGACACAATTATTTGACTACGGTCCCTATCGCCGTGCCACCGGCTCGTGCACGATGGACAATCAACAATGCACCCATTGTAAATTCGCCAACGGTTTATCTGAGTCAAACGGAACAAGCATTAGTTCTATTGAATGTTGATCGTGGGTTGAATGAAATGGTGATACGTGCTGAACTAACCAACGGGTATGGACCGACCAATGTCTTCACTCAGTCTTACGTCATTGGTGTCAATGGTAAGTGATTATACAGCGCATTTAAACTGAAATTTTTGTACGAGGTAGCACCTTAGACCCGAGGTTGGTTCTCCGATGGGGAATTTTTATGTCCAGGATAAAAATTTCTTCCCTTTCATTGACGAGTCGGATATAGAGACCGTAATATAAACAAACAAGCATAATTTGGCCTAATTCTGTGGTCGTCCATCATCCTTCCGATCACAAAATGGATCATGCAATGTTCCATCCCGCTTTCCAGAGTCACCATTTAAAGTGAGATCTTTCTTTGTTAGCAGAAAGTTAAAGAACGTTTATGTTAAGCGAATATAATTTGGGGTAAATTACCCGTTGGAACAATACAAGAGGATATAGATCCCGCTTTTTTTTAGATCGATGCTGTTAGAATTATCAAATTATGTGGAGTTTATTGGGCCGTTTACTTTTCAGATTGCTATGTATAATTGAGAGGTTCAACCCCAACAGGCTGTGCAGCTTTGTAAATGTTAACTTGTTCAGGATTTCCCACATTTCGAAACCAGAAATCAATCCACCTGTAAATTGACGCTTCAGAGTTTGTTGGACCCACTGGAAGCACTAACACACAATTCAATTCCCTGAGAAGTTCCTGCGTTATTGCAACTTGGAATCAACAGAGCGAACGATATTGTATTGAAGTCTTTATCAGAGGGCGATCTGATTATTAATCATGATTGTCGACCAGCTGCAACAGTATGACATTCGGTTATCTGCGTCTTGCCCACAAGAGACAGTAATGAATGTGCTTTGAAATTGAGGTGTTCCCTTACCCAATAAATAAAACCTCTCTTACAAGAAAAAGTGTCAACGTAGGACGTCACTCGTGACACAATTGAAAATGCAATGATACGGTCATCTGTACTTGGATGCTTGATTATTAAAAGTAGAAATCGTCTGGTGTCCAGTAGGCCTGTCCCTCTTAGACGGCGTAATATATGTCTGCTTACAGCTCACACCACACAATGATTTGCTTTCTTGCAGTATATTGTAAGGTTTGATCTTTGTGCCGTTATGGTTGTCATTAAAAATGTATATTCATATTTTGAAATATCTTTAACATGGTTTAGCGCATCGTCATAGATTTTATAGCAGTAAAATTTCAAAGGAATTATTGGTCTGTGGTCCATTTTTAAAATGGATTTTGTACTGGGTGTAGATCGCAAACCAAATTTTGTAATCCAGTACTATCTCTCATCGCTTTAGCCGAATAGCTTTCTGGTTGTTGCGACACTAAATGAGGAAACGGATTTGGTTGCGCTAGACTGAAAATTTATCACAGTGCCCTAATGAAATTTATCTATTAAAAGCGTAACCTCTGAGCACTGGTTGCCGAAAACTTCAAAGGTTATCGACAAGCACACAATCCAAAAGCATGTCTCAAAGTACCGCCTGGATTATGAGTAGATATGCATGTGACAATGTCAAGCTGTGTTATTCGAACTTTCAGAGTAGCAGGATGGAAGATGTGCATTGGTGATTGTCTTTGAGAAAACCTCGTACGATTCAATCATGCACTCATGTGGAAATTCTCTGTTACCAGAAGTAAACACCAGCCGAACACTCAGCTGACATTCTTTCGTATATTTACCACAGAAAGGTCCATCACTTGTCAAAGCTTACGCCAATCTGTGTTCGGATAATAAAATTATGCCCAAGCAACAATCTTGTTTTATTTAAGGCTGAGATATCCACTAAATCAATCGAGTGTTTGAGGTAAACCAACGGTTATGTGAACACGTAATCTCTTGATGGGTATTCTACAAAAACTTGTAGTCTTCTGATTCACTTCTGTTCACAGAGCTATACAAATCCAATTTGTGAAACACGTCGGTTTGTTTTGTCAAAATAAATAACCAGCCAGTAAATTTAGGACAGTAAACATGATGTAGATTGAAACTATTTTGATGAACCACGCTGTTCACGTTAGTTAGGAAATAATGGACAACTTCTAACATCATCCACTCTCGAGGCAATAAACGTGATGAAGCACATTTACGGAAGCCTTTCTTTTTCCAAAAATGTACGACAATATTCTCTTTTTGTGTTCCTCCCCTTTGTATGCATCACTTTAATAATATAACATGTATTTTTATGTCAGTGTATTCGTTGATTACATTCATGTATTCAATAGCTGAGTATTGGGAACACTGGTAACAGATGCACTGATTTTTAAAATGGAGTTAAATTAACTTCTTGAAAATTCACTGTATGAGGCACAGAAAGAAGCCCACATTGCACAGATTGTGACAGAAGTTTTCTATCATGAAGACTATAAATGTCAGATTCATAGTAATTCGACCAAAATTCATCGGAAGATGTCAGCATTCTCACTGAAAGCATCTTTTATTCCTAGGATGAGCTTTGAAGACAGATTGTTGATTGAAATCTCAAATGTGTGACCTATTTACTGGAACGGGTGAATTCGTGTAATGTCAAATCTTCATCCGGAAATGTCTTGTAAATCAGCGTGAACAAAATGTGGATGCTTTGTTCCCTTGTTAGCAAGAAAAGACATTAAATTAGAGAAGATGAACAAGATTTTTATGGCTGTTTAACTCAGTACAATAAATGGCGGGAATTCAGCAAATAAGCGTTTGATTGTCTACCTCGTCGCACCTCACAAAAACTGGATAAAGATAATCTCCATAACGCGTTATGACAGAATTGTCAACCAGTAAATTTCATCGCAAGTGAAGTTCACTGAAATAAATAGACGTTCAAAACAAACTATGCAAAGTATTGAAAAGTTACAGGTTTGTTTTACATCTCTGGTGAATCATTTAGTGGTCAAGTGTCCTTCGTCACATGCCACACATTTTCAACAGCTAGATAAGGTTATCATTTTGTTTTGGTACATATTAACTCATCAAATAACTTGATCAGACTATTTTTTACTGAGAGTTGCACCGAAAATTAATGATGGCCATTCAGAACGTGACACAGTCTATGTGTATGTTGGTGTCTTATATACTTTGTATTAGCCTAGCCGTTCTTGCTTTTATGCTTCTCACTTCTGTTTTACAGAACAACTACCGAGTCAAATAGGTATGCGCTCGCTGCAATTAGTACTTCCGCCGAAAGATGTTGTACTGGTACTACGACCAGATCAACCAGGACAGGCAACATTCGAATGCGTTTTCAATGCTCGGTTAGTCTTTCTGCTGTGTGCTCCATTTTTCTTATCGTTGACGTCTGGTGGGATTATTCACGAAGAATCTGACTATGTTCTTAATCATTAATGCTATTATTTTGATCATCGTCACCATCATCAACAAGGTATGTATGAATCGTCTCAGCTCCCAAAATACTGCGTGTATGTAGGTTATTCGAAAAGCTTGCGAATGTTTGCGAACTTCAAGTAAAATGTAGAAGACAGAACAACTCGGTGTGGATGCTGATATGATTTTACTGGAAACTGATACCCTACCAAATCATGCTCGTTCTCACTTTGCTTTTGCATGAAATTTACTCCAAAATATTTCAGTTAGAATGTGAACATGAATAAACGTTAGACTGTTGTATATATAAAGTAACTAATTCAACTTCAGAAACTGTTAATTTTCATTTTAATTGCAAACTGCTACGAATAATTATAATCTATCTGAATTCAGATCTGTGAATGATTTCCAAAATTTAATCTAATTACCGACATGTGGTGCGAGAAGTTTGTTATTTTAGATGCGAATCAGTTGTGAACTCAGTTGAATTCAGCCGGGATCGAACCTGTTACAAGAACAGCATGATTGCATTGGAGCATTTAGTAAACCAACTAAAGCCTAATGCGTTGCAGAAAACTTGCTGGTCAGATATACATGAGGGTTTTGGCTAATTATAAACCTCTTCAATGGTGCACGCTAGCGGTGAAAATATACCTGTTGTCCTTCGGTTTATTCACATACTGTAACCACAATATAGTAGATTTGACAATACAAAAGTGAGCTTGCGTATTATTTGGAAAAAACTGGAAAAAGAGTTGCTGCAGAAAAGAAGTGTTTTGAGTAATGTGATAGTACCCTCAATCACAGAACTCATGTTTGGCTTGTGGATTTGTAACATGATCTGAGTCTCAAAGACTTATGCAGTGGATCTATGGACTAACGGCAAGTGGAGTTATTTTGCCAAAAGCTGAATTACCATTTTCTACTTTCCACTATAGATAAGATGTGGTTCTAATTAGTGTCAGCTTGTTTGTCCAAAGCGTTATTAGATTGCCACAATTATTAATTAGACTGAGTGCAGTACTTGCTAGTTCTGAAGTCCGAAGTCAATATGACAGTCAGAAGGATACAATGAAGTTGTCTCTGAGTTAACAAGGATGTATTGTGCGGTTTCTCTTTTCAACCTAATGTGGGATGACCGAATTGAAAGTAGTGGTCTAAACAAACAGAATTGTTCGTATATCGTGCACAGCGAAGACATTGTAGGCCACATTAGCATAATTATGATTGACAGTCCAGATGTTCATTCTGTACTCGTCCCCTGAGTATATTGCGTTTTTCAATCTGATAATGGAACCAGTGTAAAAAGCACTTTCCAGTTTGGTGATATGGCAAACTGTGTTCAACCCTACTCATACACATAAAATAAACTGACTTAGCTGTGCACACTACCCTTTCTCACCCATATCTTTGACAAAGCGCTAGCTTAGGCTATTAGGTTGAAGTTCTGCTACCTACTAACCTGGTCAAGAGCATTAGTATCCACAATATCGAACGTAACTTACTGACAGTGGAGTAGTGCTATTAAAATAAACCCGCGGAGTTCATCAGAAATAAAGCGACGAAAAACAAGCTGGTTTTCACCGCTCCATTTTTAAATCAAACGTTACACAGTAAATTAAAAAAAATATAATCAACGTGAACAGCGCGGAATTATTTATTCTGATAACGGTGCTCTAGTGTTGACAAGTTTTCGTCGTACTTACCCAGATTTTTGGTTGGAAGTAAAACCTTGTACTGTAGCGTTTCACCACTACCACCAAATGCGTACGATTACAACGTCTGTTCATTAGTCAAATCTCAGACAGAGAGTTTTAGAACACCCTTCAATGATACAGCAAGCAGCCTCACTTCTATAATACATTTCTGTGCGGCCTCAGTTTGAACTTGAATGTATATTGTTTGCTCAAAATATCATGCCTGTAATTGCAGCGTAATATTCAACAAAACAGCTGTTACCTACTTCATCTGACTTAAAGCTGGGGTTACAGCCTCCCTGGATGAGCATAGCAGGCAAAGATGACTTAAATTCTGCAAAGTTTACTATTTCCAGTAGGAAGATAGATGTCATAGAACAGTTCAGTGCCACAAACATTGAAAGTATAGGATGTGAGAGAAAAAGAGTCACCAGTGAGTGAGGTAGCCAACATTACTGTTAGTTGCAGCAAACCAAAATGTTAAACAAAGTTTTTCAGAAGCTTTTCCTTTAAGAATCACACAATGGGATTCTGAAGACATAAGTCGTTCGGGGCTGCAGTCGAAGGATTCGCTAATTTTACTTCGGCGATCTACTATTTTAATTTATTATCGCAAGACATCTCGATAGAGTGATTTCTTACCGTTTCAGTCGGTCTTTTATGTATCTATAGTTAGCGTCAGAAACGGTGATTCCTTCAGCCCATGTTAACCGATGCTATACACGACTGGGTTTGTAGTCAAACGCGTATGTCGGGTGAGTGACTGTGCAGTTATAAGCAAAATTCCTGTTTTGAGAAGAAAGGTGCACTTGTGCTGGATGAAGTTAAGGAAGTGCAATCTTTGTACTGTACATTGTGATCAAAATGACTGTATATCAGCGAAGAGGCGTGGATTAGGGATAGCCACCACAAATCAGGTTCCACTCAGGGGGTTGGGCACATGGTTGCGGGAGGCGTACACTATTTTAGGCTATCGTCTGTCAAACTAGCTTGATACAGCTGTGCTTCAAAAGTCAATACTCATATGCCGCCTGGTCTTATTCCTTCTGGTTTTCACTGGATACATAGATATCATGTAGAGAGAACCATAAAAAGTGATCGTGAAATATGTGTGCTGGTGTCCTTTTGGTTGGTTTATTGTGACAGGTTAAACTGGACACAGATGCCGTCAGCTATGCCGCTGCTTTTACCTGCAAGTGTGGATGGATGCAAACATGTGTATTGGTGCACTCATAGATAAAACCACAGTTGTAAGATATCCGCACCAAACTGAGTACGAATGAAGTCAAACAGTTTGGGCGTCATGTTTAACATGTTATTGTTAATGTGATTTCGATTACAACACTCCTGAGGAAGGCCACCCGAGGTGGTTGAAACGTAGAGTATTACAACTTGCTCATAACGTTGTGTTATTCTCAATCCATTTATCAAAACACACAGCTTTGCCTAATTGGTCGATTAATTGTCACTGATATGTACCATATGATTATGTGATCAGAAAAAATCTATGGTTGCGATAGTAACGAGTGGTTCCATCAGATTGAGCGTGAGGTACGCAAGGAGAAATTTTTGAAAATCTTCACCATTCTAACTGCAACATAGAAAGATGTAGGACTGGTGCAGTCAAACTAACTTAGAAAAAGCAAGGACCATTCATTAATCCCATAAGTATTTTTGGCTAAAAAGACGTGATTTTAAGAGGGTTCGGATTATTAATGGGCTACTAGCTGAGGAATATTGTAATTAAATGTTTGTGTGGACTAAACTATGGAATAACTGTGCTGTAACGTGAATGGTCGAACTATTTGAAGGTTGTCCGCAAAAATGTATCAACTACTGTAAACCACTCGAAGAAACAAAGCATTGCGGATTCTGGCAAAGTTTAACCTTTTACCTCTTTGAACGACATATACAAAACGCTTGACGAATATTGGTCAGAAATCGGTAGTTTCATAATTTTGACAAATGTGGCGCCATCAGACCTTGAACCACCTAAATTCAAGTCAACTGCGTATTTCTCTTTCCTGTCAAGATAAGTTAAAGCAACGAATGAAATGAACTATCCCTAACGTTTATTGGCTTCAGTGAATAGCTGACTTGGCAGCGGTCACTTACTACGGAAATCTTGACCAGAGGGCTACCCAATAGGAAAACAAAACAAGTTCTGTCAGCAAAGACCCTAATTAGTTATGTAAACTGATGGTAAATGCACGTTTATCCCAACAGAGCTAAGGTAAGAAGTTGGGACTTTCAAGCAATGCGACGAATCCCCAGAACACACTATCAAACGTTTCAAAAGTCAGAGTAATCCATGTGTTGTACTCTATAAAATTCGGCGCGAATTTTAATGAACAGAGGTAAAATACAGTGTAGTGCCGGTATCCGCGAACTAGTTTACAAATAACAACATCGGTTGTCAGAGGTCAAAATGGAACGTTCTTAAAAGTTTTGTTGTATTATTTTTCTGGTTTTCGGTAAATATTTGAAGGCTGAAGAGATTGAATGCTTTAATTCCAAGGCGCCGTATTTCGGATTTCTACTTAAGGTGTTCAGAAACTAACGGTTAATCACTAGATTACTAACAAGATTTTTATTTATCGCACTTTCTCCCCCAAACAAATAACGTAATATTTCAAAGATGGGAAATATCGAACCGACACGAAGTTACGGGACGTAACGCTGAATATAATGACAAATAAAACGATGCCGGGAGATGGATGGATGAAGGCATGCTTTGATGTTCGACGCTATCACTGTCTCTTGGTTTCAGCGAATATTTTCGCTCGATTGTCATGTGGTCAGGAATTAAACATGTGAACTTGGTAGTGAGTACCGACTTGGGCGGTGATTCACGGCCAGTATACTTCCAAATAGTCTAACTGGAAACAAAGTATGAACCTGCCGTCTGAAGTTAGTCCTCCACTCGAAACTACCTCTCTTTAGAAGAAGTTTTCGGAAGAAGAACGTGACGCACAGCGTACTTTTCCAAAAGTCTCCGGGAAAATTTATTTCTTCACTGTCACTTCTTAAAGTTTCAGTCGAAGGTTGCATTTTAAGAAACTGAATTAAGCGTCAATTCAGTGGTAGGCAAGGTCTATTTAGAATATCCACCTTCCAATGAACTGTTTGACGTAGTTTACGTGCAACAATTACTAGCTTATCTGCTTGTTGAACATCATCAACAACTATGATTACTATGACTCAAACATAGAAGTGTTCGTGGAGTTCGGTGAGGATACGACTGCCGAGGAAGAGTTACAATGTGTGGATGTCATCGTTGGAGAATTCACTCATTCACTTGATCCCACAGAAGCGATGATGAAACAAGAGAAGAAATGTCAGTTACTTGTCATTCAGCCGTCTAGCGAATTAATCGACATCCGATTCGAAATACTAAGAGACTCTAAATGAGAGCAAAGCTTCGTAATACAAACGTAAAGTTGTATGCTAGACCAGACTATTTAGGTAGCACGCAAATTAAAGACGATGAATTAAACGCATATCTTCAAGAATAGCGTACTCAGCCAAAAAACAGTTTGGTTTACAATGTAGTGTATTTGGATAATACTTGATCATTGAAAACCACTAACCTAGGGTTGAAGATTTTCGCCAGACTTCATCCAGTGTGCTGTTTGCCACTCTAATATTGCAACTATCAAGAACCTGAGACTAAAATCATTGACGAAGGTCAGCCATTTACTCGCCGAACATCAGAAAAATATGCAATTCCAAAAAAAATCATATTGGCTGTTTTCTTACAGATCAGCAAACAGCAATGTAAGTTGTGTCTTCGCAAAAATTCCTTGTATTTTCGGGCTAAAAATGAAACCTTTGAAATTCCTTTACAATATTTGCTGCATTAGGTAAGCTGTGATTCAGTGCTATTCTTTATCTTCCAAACTCCGTGATAGGTTGCCATCCTTGATGTGCAGATTCGACCGTGGACTTTAACCCAGCAAGTATACTGCATCCCCTATTACTAATAAATGATGTGGTGTTTGGTTAAAAATCAAAACACATCTCACGAATGCTCGAAGTAGCGCACTACAGACGAGCCCCAAAAAAAGCAGAACTCGGAGACAATCATTGTTTTCGCATGGGACTGGCTGAAATGTCTTTAGGAATGAGAATCTTGTGATGAATTTTTGTGTGATGTATAAAATGGATTTGGAAAAATTATTAAGAATTTCGAATTATTTAATATATTCCTTCCCGTAGTAAATACGATCTGAGTGGATATTCTAAATAGACCTTGCCTACCACTGAATTGACGCTTAAT
>LOND01005945.1:25221-36688 GCA_014220965.1 Paragonimus kellicotti
CCAGGTTTTCTTCCTCTCTTATCCTCAAACGTTCATCCTTTCCCGCCCGCTCATTTTTTTATCAACTCTTCTTCCTCGAGGCTTTAAGTGAACACCCCCTCCGTCATCCTACTCATATATAATAGTTATTGTGGTAATTAGATTTGCCGAACTCTTCCCTTGTAGTGTATGTGAACAGATTTGTTTGTTCCATTTGGTAACGTCCGCACGGTTCGTCATCCAACCATGTCCACAAATTCCCGATCCATATCCGAAACACGGAAACTGTTGCCTATTTGGAAGCATAGCCACAGTACCTTTTGGTCAGGCTCATGGCTGATATGATAATGATGACTTCATCCGTACTGTTTCTGATTATCAGGGTTTTATTTTCACATCTCAAATACCAACGTTGCTGTGTTCACTCTGTCTTTTGAATTCTGCTTTCAGTTGGTCACGAACTTATCCCAAAGTCTCTTGTCGACTGTCAGTGTCTTACTTCATGTGACAACTGTTTTCTACTAAGGTTAGAAAGCTCATTTTATGCTTTGCAGTTCAGAGGTCTTTTTCGTACATTATCTCCTGATTCATCACTTCTCTCACATTGGGATTGCTTTTATTCGGCATTCTCTAGAAAGATATTGAGTTCCTGCTAAGATCACTCAAAAACACGTTCAGATCTGATCTACTTCCACCCCGTTATCCTTTCGCAATATGGTAACAACTTATCCTGTTACTTGCACGTAAGACGTCACGTAAACATGTTAACCGCTGTGACTGCAACCCTTGGTTGCATACTGTTTATCTTGACTTGAGTCGCTGGTTGGTGTTATGGATGGTCCGTTGTTGTAGGTCTTAGATGAGTTTTGGTTCATGTTGAAAGGTTCAGTACCACTTTTGTGTGGTTGATGATGCGGGGTTTGACGACTCGCTGGTGTTGCATTTTAGGCTGAGGGACGAATGTAAGGGGCACTTATTCTCCTCAGCTTCTGAAATCGATCTGCCCTTTTGTGGTTAATCTGCAAACTGACAGGCATGTACCGCGTTCCCTGGAGGGTCTGAAAGAAGATTTCACAAACGTTTGGCACTGGTAATCACTGGGGAAGTGATGGACAGCTATTTTAACCTCGTTGAATTTCAGCACTACACACTCTGGGGAATTGTACCCAGCCTCTGACAGAAAGAAAGTTCGTCAGTTAAATAAATCAATTCACATATCTTCCTGCAATCTTGGTAATCGCGATCATGTGTTCTAGTAGATACCTGACTGGATTACCACCCTGACACTTATTCACGAGTCTCAAATTCGATAATCCAGCTTGTATAATGTTTATGAGGCCTAGCAAAGTCGAAACAGCTATCCGCCGCTTCGTTGGTACTTACTGGGACCAGCTGTCCACAAGAGTCATTTAGGTACGCTGGAGTCGACTTGGAATTCGCAAGAATAGGACCGTGACTCAGTAACCGAACACTTATACGTCTGTCGATTCAATCCGCTTTTGTCCACCTAGTGCTCGCCTCCATCTGTGCATAAGGTCGAGATCATCAATCGTTATTATTGCGTCACCAATATTCAACTGGTTCATGCGATTTTGGCGTTTTAAATTCGGCCAGAACCAAACTTAGACTTCTGTGAGATGTGCCACCAACCCCATGTGTAAAAGCTGTCGAAATTTGAAAATTAATTGAAACACAATTCCTCGGTTTTGAGTTTCCGTCCTAGTAGACTCTCTCAGCAGTTTTTGTGTTTGTCGGAATGATTAACTGGCCAATTGCTCTGTTCATCGTCGACACGACTGATGTGCCAGTTTTTTAAGTCAAAGTATTGCCGAGCGGAACCCCTAGAGATTGACCTCGAAGAAGCCCACCCTACTTGATACAGTAAAAGAGGAATTGACCAATCAGAAGATAAGAAAGGAACGTGCCGTAAAGTTAAGTTCAACAAGTTATGACACGAAAAGATAAAATTCAAAACCACGGATTACTTTTAAAATAAACCTCGAAAAATAAACGATTTTTTGGGCAAACGCAGCTTCCGCAACATAACCGTAAATTAAACACAAGCGTAGAGGGAGAAAAAATAATTACTGAAGATGGACGGAAGACACCGGTGCCAAACTCTTAGGTCCACAGAAGACTGACGCATGTACGTAATTGTCTGTACACCTGATTACTCCACTGTTTTCCTCACCCACCCAACTATATATTTCGGGTTATTGTTTGCTACTAAAACGTCAATACAAACTGCTAACATCTAGAAGTTTGCGTCCTCTGATTAATATATTTAAATTTATGGGGAAGACCAATTTTGTATGGTTGAAAACAGTTTTCCAGGAGATACGATTTCTTCTCGTATCGTTTTCTCAGTTGTTTATTTATCCGTATTTTTTCGCAGCCCCGTCGCGTGGCAGCTATCAGCGTGGCATTACGCGTTGCCGAGGAGATGGGGCGCGGTGCGATTGGCGTTGGTCCAGTGGGTTACTGTGTCCGTTTCGAAGATATGTCTGATCACAGAACCACTCGTCTACGCTACATGACCGATGGAATGCTGCTCCGAGAAGCCGTGCTGGATCCGGATCTTTCACGATATCAGTACGTGATTTTGGACGAGGCACACGAACGCAGTTTAAACACGGATATGTTGTTCGGTGTGGTTTTGACCGCGGCACAGCGACGGGCTAAAGCTCTCGCCACGTGGCGCATTGACTCCCAATCCTTTCAACATGCAGTTTCGCAAGGTGACTCTAAACAAAAGAAGCCACTTCCACTTCTTAAGGTAAGTTGAATTTTTATTATAAGAACAACGAAGTAGTGAACAACGCTTGTTCTCTGTGTCTGATCAATAAACATGAAAAGAGCAATTAGGGTGAGTGAGAAAATCGGCCAATGGAGATTAAAGGCTGTGTTTTTCCAGCAGTTACGCCGTCATTGTTTGATTGGTTATGAACCAGTATAGGTTGAGTATCCTCACGAACTTGTGATTTTAATCACCCGGATATATATATATATATATATATATATTGAATGCAAGCGCGAAGACCTTGTAGTCACCGGAGAATCAGTTGTATAATTTTAACGACGTTCAATAGTTTATTGTGATCCTTATGTTAATGATCATGAGGAAACGGCAACAATTTTTTGATTTGAAATGAACGCCATGTTAGTGCCGCGTGGTAGATTAGGCGACAGGTAAGCTTGACAAGTTATTACCTCCCAAATCAAAACAAAGGTGTCATAAGGTTTGAACCTGTAGTGATGCTGTCGGTAATTAGTCCTGATTCACTTGAACATAGAGACGGATAATTGTGCGTCAGTCGTTGTAGGTCCCAAATTCTTATCCCCTTCACTCGAAGTCTGTAGATGTTCACATTAAGGGGAGTGGGGGCAAATTGTGGGGCTTGACTTTTTCTTTGGATTTTTGGGTTGTTTGCGAAATAAGGACGGTTAGTGAAACGACGAAGTAAGAGACACAAGAGAATTGCCTTCTTACAGATGCCGTTTTATTTCTGTATGAAATTTGGTTTGCTTGTTTGCAGTGTATAGGGATCTTAATGTTGGAATACTGGTTTATACATGGACCTTTTTACTACTTGTAATTTATAGCGGACTCGGTTGATATGTATTGAACACCCGTCACATTTGACCGCACCTTCTACATCCATAGACTTTTAGCCAGCTACCTTCAAAATGAAGCACTGTTGGTAGAACTCGTCAGTAGTACCATTTCCTGTCACTACTAGGCTTTGAATCGCGGCCTACGTCTGCACGTAGCAACTGAGTTGACTACTACATAATTGACCTCATAATGGGCATATATGAGTATGGACGGGCGTCTTGACACTAATTTTCGTTCATAGCGAACGTCAATCTGGCCAGGAGATTCTGTGGCTCCAGCCACTGCTCACCACAACGATAACCTAGAATAGCTTAAGAGAAAAAAATCAAAATGGATTTACCAAAACGAAGTAGAGGAACTAAGATGTTATGAATGCAGGTATACCATTGGTTGCAGCACACTGCTATCGCGGATGGCGCTTTTAACCATCGTCTTTGCTCGCTGCGACAGACCCACGTCCAGTATACAGACTTTGTGATCTAGCCATCACAGGGCAGTTGGTCGTACATTCCGAGCACTCCGGAATACGGCCTGGGGAATGACAGGATTGTCCACACGGACGTACCACCAGATGTGAGATAATAGTTGGCGGATACAATGATAGTCAATGAGACCAAGTCCGCCGATACTTTCCTTGTGAACAGACCATGTTTCCCAACTGTGGAGCAAAACAGAACACATTCAAGCATTACATAACCTTCCTTTCAACGACGATGGATATCATTTTGACATCACAGATGACGTAGATTAGCGAAGGCAACGTGCGCCTTTGTTGTCTTCATTAGCATTATTAAAAGCTGACGAGACAGTGCTATGTAAGTATGTGAAACGGATTGTCTGCAACAAAGGACGTGGGAAGGGGTGTGATTCAGTCTTGAAGCAGCACTTTGGGCTTTGATAGTGTAAAACTCATTCCTTAGAAAACAATGTGGTCAGTGGTCTTGTTCAACATGGTCTGCATGTCTTTGGAAGAAAGTCTGAGGAAAATAATGTTATCTGCACACTCCATGTTGGCCAACCTATTGCCAGGAAAAAAAGAATCGACACCAAACCCGCTGAATTGCACGAGCGCACCTTCCAGAATTGAACAGGAACGGGAACATCGGACTCTATTGAAAAATATCCCTGAATTGGTGAGCTAATGACCCAGGACAGTTTTCTCACTAGAACATAGACGGCAATTCAAATCCAGGTTATGGCAAGGATGCGCTCTATTGACGAACTCTAACAAGAGACGTTTGTCGCAATCGAATCTCCCACGAACACCACCGCTGTTCCCAATAATCAGAAAAGTCTCATATCCTCCCTCTTTCACTTCTGAGCTAAGTTTTCTCTTCGTTTGTTTAGCATTTTGGGATTGCGTTTCGCTCTTGTTATCAGGATGCAAGCATTGGTGTTTTCCTGTTTGCCGTTCCGGTTCTCTCAGTCAGAAGCCGTTCCATTCGATAGTGCTGTTTGTAGTGTGTGACTCACGACCTTATTTGATTCATATTTGTTCGTTTCGATGAGAACTCTGATGCAGTAGTAGCAAATGTCTATTATTCTCATTTCTTACAGTACATACCTTGATTGTGTCTGTCTACTTCGGGACATCTCGGTTATCTACTTCGACTTTATTCTACTGTGGCTTAAATAGTCTACGACATGTCATTTAGGGTGGTCGGAATGTTCGCAGTCGATCGTGTATCTTTTTTTTTCTGGACCTTGTCAACCGGATTTATTTACGCTTCCCGTCTACTCCGTTTAAATCGTTACAATAAGCTTTTTCATTTAGATGATTTTGACTCTTCGCGTGATGTTTTCCAGATAATTGTCATGTCGGCCACCATCGACCCTGCACCGTTTGTGAATTTTCTTGGCGCCGAGCACACTTGTGTCGTGTATATTGAGGGCAGACCGCATCCGATCAAGGTGCTCAATATTTGTGAACCTTCGACGGATTATGTAACCGACGCAGCCCTTGCTTGCATTCAGGTAATGAAGTGTTTCTGTTTTGTCTCAGTTGATGTTAATTCATCATTTGCGAGCGACCAATGACGTGTATACAAAGGATTAATTCGTCTCAGAGTAACCCCTACGACTTTCAGCCGTCCCACTATACAATAAACAACTTCTGAGCTCGTCCGTTTCAGTTCGCTGTAGTTGGGAACAAATTATCACTGTTTTTCACGTTCTGTTGCATCTAACCGGCGTGGCATTGAAGAACGATGAAAGTTGCATGAAATCAATTGGTCCTTTTGGTCACAAACAATCAAACTGGTTAGTGTATAGGTAAATTAATATACTAACGAGACCAAATATGTAGTCAACTAAAACCAAAATGATGTTTAACAGCGCTGTCAGCTCTGAGGATGCAGCATGAACCTCTAAAAAATCGGACATCCCTAACACGTTCCTCGTACTGCATGTGAAAACATTTTAAACCAGAGGTGCTACCTATCCTTGGATTTATGACCAAAGAGCTACACCGAGTCACGTAAGAATTTGGTGATAAATCATTGTTGGACAGCCTCCTTGTTTTAGCTAATTGACTCGGGTTTGCAAATTAAGCTGTTGCAAGAAAAGCCATTGAATGGCTCACAAAAGCACGTCTGAGATTACGAGGTTGATACAGTAAGTTAGTGAATATCGTGATGTTTACGTTGCCATTCTTAACGTTTCATAGTATTTCAGCCTAATCACTCACTTAGTGTTGCCACCGTACGTGGTAAGTCGTACGCAAGTAATTACTGTCCATTTGGGATAATCTGCGTACATCTCGTGCTTGAATATACGTTAGATTTGACAGTCGTCTAATAGAACCACGCGTGCTAACGCAACGTGCAATTGTCATTAATGAAAAGGCACATCTTCCGGTTTT
The DNA here is from genome assembly GCA_014220965.1 of Paragonimus kellicotti. Classification (NCBI taxonomy): domain Eukaryota; kingdom Metazoa; phylum Platyhelminthes; class Trematoda; order Plagiorchiida; family Troglotrematidae; genus Paragonimus; species Paragonimus kellicotti. The sequence continues at coordinate 31,677 of LOND01005945.1, forward strand.
CAAATGGCGCGGGTTGATAAATGCTGCTCCGGCGTTCAAAATTTCATTCCCAACCTGCCTACTCACAGCTTTACCAAGTTATTCTGTAGCTGCAAGCCATAACCACCGAGAGCATGTGCAAGCTTCCACTAATGTTAAACAAAGGATTTCCACTTTCGAGACGTTTTCTACGTCATGTTGTCCCTTTCAAATTAAATTTGCCTCTATGCTATCAGGAGCTTGCCGTAATCAACCTATGACGACTTCCGACTGCCAGTCACGTGACCGCGATGTCAAACTAGATTTGTACCACCGCTCCTGTGTAGGATTTTTAGCAGTCAAACAGTATTTGCCAACATGCTCTTAAATGCCACACGAGAACTAAAAACTTAATTATACCTCAAATTACACAGTACGTTACCCGGTGGGCTGTGGCACATAGTTCCTCATATGATGGCATGGAGGAGTTGTAATGGGTAGCCTTGTCGAACATGGTCGAAAACGCGTCTGGTAAGTCCCACAATCGTTGGCTTATCTTGATGACTGTCTTAGCAAAGCATGAATGAGCTCTGCACAGTTTCAGGACAATACCGGAGATCAGCTCTGTCAATGAATATTCCACGAGTATCAGATAAATTGGCCAACAGTTGTCGAAATTCAAGTCTTTACCGAAGAAACAATATATGGTCGATGCTGTTGAAGCCGACGCGAAAAACGGTATTCTTTTAATTGGTATCTCATCGAACGGGGAATCCCCACGAAGAATCGAGATTGTTTGATGCTTCGATACAGTGCAAATTGGTTTTACTCGTCACAGTTTTGTGCAACAACTGGTTGCGTGCGTTTGTGAAAATGGGAACAACTGTATGTGTGCGCCAAAGCTTATGAGTAGATTGTCAAAACTGTCTTGCTAGCAGAGTGAATTGGTTGGTTAGTGTACACGGTGTCACCATTCTGGAAAAAATTATCTATATGGTCACTTTGGCCAGGTGATTGTGATGCATAACTAGTAGAAGTGCTTTGTGTACTTTTGTTCCTGAGAATGATCTGGCTTATATTCCTAACGAGGTCTCATTGGCCCTATCTTGTGCAATCATTTACCTTATAGACAAGTTCTACGTCGTTTAGCCATTTCCACCGTAGTTTTTCCCAGTAATATCGGACTTTTTTAGTATCTGTGCCCTGAGGAAGTTTTGGCGATTACCGAAATACACAGGTGCTTCCAACTCTGACATCATATTCTACAACTTATGAGGTTTGAGAGCAGCGTTGCTTTTGCTTTCAGCTGAGAGCCCTTTGGCTGATGTGTAGAAGGCCGATTTTGGTCAAGGTTTTCTAAGTAGTGTTGGCTTGCCTAACAAACCTTCCAAAGATTATCCAGCACCTGACCTAGTAACCAATGACCGTTGATATTATTATACATGGTAGACTTGATCAGTGATCGGGATGTGTTATGGGGTCACATTTATTATCCGGTAATGGCAGTGTATTTCCTGTAGTGAAGACTGTAACGTTAGTATTCCGACATTATGTGTACCTTTTTCTGTTTGGTTGCGCTTCTGTTTATTGTTGATAAGCTGCAGCATTTCAAATGTGCGATTCCGTTCACTGAGACATGCCTCACGCTTGTGACTGTGGAGTGACGCCTGATCAGTGGCCAGTCGATTAGGTAACCGATTGGATAGACTGCCATCTTCATTTTTACTGTGTACCGATTGTCCTGCAATTCTGGACCCGGATACAAAATCCGAAATCCAAACCAAAGGGCTTACTCAAAAAGCGGGCCCCTTAACCGCATCGGGTTAGCGAGCAGCTTCAATACACCGCTGTACTCACAGCCAATCTAGCTGACACGAGAGTGTACGCGCTTGCTCGGCTCCATCGTCCCAGTGTTTTGGCCACCATGGTCCACGATCAATAACACCTGGCTGTTCACACACGTCTCTGTAACCGTTTCAGCGTTTGAAAAGCAATCCTGAGCTAAGAACCGGCATGCGCCGGTGAGTATAAGTGAACAAAGTAAAAACAACGATTGTGCCATCACAATAGTTTTTCCATCAAACGATGAATAATAAGAAGCTGCATTGATTAACGAGACAGGTCTACAAACTTTTGAAAGACTGATCTTGAACTAACCATCTTTCCGTAAAATCTTAGGCACGTAATGCTGCGTTTGTTGGTTTATCGCACCATTCGTGCACTCTGACTTGACGTTTTATAGTCATGCTACCAAAACAATAAGCGTCGCTTGGCACGTCTCAGTTTTGTGGCCTCACTGCTAAGCCGTGTCGTTCCACTTCCTGTCAGCATGTCTTATTGACCATTTTATTGATACCGTAATGAACGTAGGTGACTACTATGTTGTCGAGATCGGCATGGACAGCTCGTTCAAAAATGTTGTCCAGATTGAGGTGCTTTGTTCTCTGGAAACCTGTTTCGTCCTGAAAAACGATATATCCGGGATGCGAAAGCCGTTTAGTTTCGGTCGACACAAACTGTTCGCGTCACATGGGTTTTTGTTAGGTAACTATGAGCTAGGTAACCGTGTAGATACGTGTGTGTACCGATCGAACTGAGCCGAGTAATAAATATTACAAGTATCGTGTTTGTTCGCAAACTGGTTTCGAAATTGTGGGTTGTGGCTGGGTGTTTGACCGACTTACCTTCATGGAAGGACAGTGCACGCCTCTGCAAACCCGTGTTGCGGTCATGACGTCGTTACAAGAAAGGGCAAATTTGTTTGCGCTCAGCAAAGTGGAATTGAATCACACAAACACATGCATACGAGATAAGGATGTGGACACACGGCTATGACATGCGCCTATTTGGTTCACTGTGATGTTAGCCATTTATTCGGAAGAATTCTCCGAATTTTCTGATGAGACTCGAACATGTATGATGAACTTTTTTTTACACAAGACCAAAACTGGTCAATGGTAGCTAAAATGGATGGAGTCAATTACAAAACCTATTGCAGTTGGTTGCATGTTGATGCGACAAGCTGCACACAAAAGCAACAATGTCTAGAGGCCGTGCATCTTGAGAAAAAGAGAAAGTGATGGACTTCTGGAATGGTTCGCAGACGATCCAACCGTGCCCTTAGAGAATCTTCGATTGCGCGCGAAAGATCACTTCGAAAGATATTTATCACTCACCACTGTAGGAAATTATCTCAATTGTCGTTCAATCACTACAAAGTAGTTTCAACATATAGCCTTTTGGCGTGAATACCATGGCGAACAAAGAATTGAGAGGACTTTTTTCCAGTTCGTTGGATGCTACGGGCAACTGCACACACTTCGTTGGATTGATGAAACAAACTTCAACTTGTTCTGCATTCTCATCGTGGGGAGTTTGTTAAAAGGTGCGAAGGCGTGCATAACCGTCACCAAATAGAGTGGGTGCAATTTTCATTCGATCAGTGTTGTGATGTAAGGCAGGATGATGCATCAAACATTCAGAGGAGGGTCATAGGATGATGAACCATGCAAGCAGTGGCTAATGATTGTGTTGGAGCGACTGAAGGCGTGTACCACTATTAACAGTATTACAGTATTACTAATAGGTAGGTGCAACCAATTTAATAATTTAGAGGAAGCTAATTGCGTGAAATCGGGGCTTCTGTTGGATTCGGACAAGCGACAGAAACAGTGTATTAAAACACAGCAAGCGCTCTACAAGCTGAGCTACGAAACCGGCTATAACTGTGTTTGCTTTCCTTTTAAAATTCTCGTGTAACTGGTGAATGTAATCTGGATCCAGTTGTTTCGCTCACTTTCTCAGGACACTGCACAGCTCCTATTGTTCTTCGCCCGTTTGCTTGATAAAGCGATACAATGAAGTTCTATTAGAAGATCAGTCGTCTTCCTGTTTTTATGCTTTAACCTTGGGTTGGCTGAGAATTTCCGATTTAATCGCGTATACTCCGTCGTCCGTTGTCATTATCTGCTATTCTATTATCCGTTATAGTCATCTTACGCGTTCATAGACGGCAGACCTAGTTACACCAGCGCCTAACCGACTTAGTCACATGAACGAAAGTTGTTCGCATGACCACTTCACAATCTGCATATCCTATAATCAGGCGGTCAAATGAAATTGAGCTAAATGTAACCGACCACTGTTCTCCATCCTAGTCTCCTGACCTGCTGCTTTGTAGAAAATTTGGAGTAAATAAACTATTGTTCACTTAGCCAATGAGCATCACACATTTTAATTAGATTCGTTGTGAACATGGTACTCCTAGAAACTTGTGAAAGTGGAGCAGCAAACATATTCATTTGTCAGTACCCTTTTTGTAGTTACCATAGAACTACTATGTGGTTATGTAAATGTGCATCATGAAAGCGGAGTCTGATTCACATTAATGACGTCTTGATTGTTGCCGTGTTACAAGAGAAAAACTGCAATGAAGCAAAAGTGATCCTTGAGCCACTCTACACAATCGAATTGACTAGAAAATATGGTGACAGAAGTAAACGCTTTGATTAGCAGCTAAGAATGTGCAATATCTCAATAACAGTGGATTTCACTTTCGAAAATTGAGAATTACTGACCAGACATTCACAAGCAGCTTATTCATGAACGAAGTCGGTGTATAAAAGTGTTTATTTGCACGACCGTTGTTCAGAGGTTGTAGGAATACACTATGTGAACGACCAACTTTGCAAATAGAGCAAATGGAACCTGATGACAACTCATTAGCCTCAACGTTGTGCTCAGTTGCTCAATTCCACCGTGAACTAGCGCACGTCGTACACATGGAGAAGTAACCTGGGGCTCAAACCAGAAAGTCGTATGGCAAAGAAAAATTGTTCCTTCTTGAGATCACCTGAGACAGACTAATGAACTGAACAATCCCAAGACAGACGAAATCGCCAAAACGGTAGTTGAAGAAACTTGATTTTATAAGGAACTGAAGAAAATACACAAAACGATAATTCTGAACCATCAGTGTAAACTAAGTAGGCGATCAAGCAAACGGGCGAAGAACAATGGGAGCTGTGCAGTGTCCTGAGAAAGTGAGCGAAACA
>LOND01005947.1:0-12814 GCA_014220965.1 Paragonimus kellicotti
TGATGATTGTTCTCATACAAGAAAACTGTGTAGGAAGCCCATCTGGTGAGGGCGGTAGTTTCATTTGAACTTTTCGTGCCGACATTGCTTGAACAAGGTTATGTCTTGACTCTGCTCTGTAAGTTCCACAGAACTTGCTCTCCTGGGATACTCAAGAAAGAATGAGCTTTTATCCATCAACCGCTTGTTCACAACAGTTACTTCACACGTCTTATCTTGGAATGCGCTAGGGAAACACCGAAACGATCAATATCGGAAACACTGGCTAGCTAACCACTGTCAAACGGAAAAACGGACGTAACCATCTTCATCAAAAGCTGACTCAAATTTACCGCCGGAGGTGCGATGGATCAACCAAACTACACACCGAAAAAAGACCGTATAACTTCATTGTCAATGCATAATTTATGTACTCGTATGCACTTGTCAAGTACGATGAACACGTTTGACACACCCTTCTCATAGCAAATACACAAGTGGTTGATCAACAACAAAACCGGTGTTGATCATTCTTCGATCGCACATCTGAAGGAAACAATGCATGATATCTAGGTAGAGTACGTTTTTCACGTGTTATATCACCCAACACGGAGGCATATATTGTATTTTGCAGAAGTCGTAGTAATACACCATTTTGAACGTTCTCTTTGTGTACAGGAGCAGTGAACAGTTGATCCATGACTCTCATAAAGTTGATATCAGTGTTGTGAGCCAAAAACGCGGATGGCGCAAGGGTTATTTACCCAGGAAACCAACAAGCGTTGTGCGTTTCAACAAAATCACTCGTCTGTGTGCAGCACTGTTTCCAGAACTTCACAGTTGCCACAAACAGCAATGCTCAGTTTCTGTATGTAACGAGAACCATTTCATGCCATGCTGCCTTTCGATGTTTCTTCTTGTATTTTTCCCGCGACTACTTCAATGTCAAAATGCACGCTCTTGCCCTACTACTTAATAGTACTGGTGCGAGTAGTATGCTGTAACCGTTTCCCCTCACTACATTAGTACTGTTACTGTTTTGAGCCTATGTGATGAAGCAGCTTGATGGTAACGTGATGATTAAGTGCGATGCGGTGGAAATTTGTTCCCTTACTGTTCTTCAATGTTAACTAAGTCGTTTATATAGGTTTACCTCATTCTTCCATCACCTTGACATTGTGCTATTAGAATCCCAAGGATATTTTCATTCATTCGTTTCCGCATACTCCCGCTCTTTTCTGTGCTCGTAGTTATTGACTTGACCTGTTTTGTACTTAAATGGTTAATTCATGAAAACCTATTTGAACGTAAACTGGCTCATTTGTGATCGTGTATGTTATCATTGTTGCAATCAATAGCTCATTCAAATTTTGCTTCCATTTGAATTAATCCTTGCCTATTGAGCCTTGTCTGTATATCATGAGCAATGAGGCTGGTCAAAATGTTTCCGTAAAGTAAACTTTTTGTGGCTTTAATTGCGCGTTTCAAATCCAACCGTGGACATAACTGATAAAATGTCTAAAGGCAGAAGCTGTTTTTCAAGCGTCCGAATTAAACAATTAGTTGAACTGACGACGCAACACTTCTAGCATTAAATAATAACAGTATTAATAATGTCTGTTGCATTTTGACAACTCGGCACACGCGTGCTGCATTTCTCTGAATGGATGTCTCTTTACAAACAGAGTATGTTGTTAATCACGTTGGAGGACGGAGTTAACTGCTGCTTTTCAACTAGTTGAACTTTCAGTCCCTACTCGTCTGCCTTGCAAACGGTTTTCGACCTGTTCGATCATTCACCACTTCTTACTCTGTTATGTGCACTTGCATGGGTTCCATTGTTTTACTCAAGTTCCTAATATTAAGCGAACAGTTCCATATTGTTACAGACTTCCAGACTATCATTTAAAATTCCTTCCGACCGTAATTCCAATCCTAACCTTCCCACTAACATTGCCCTTCGGTCGTATGTGCACTGACCAGAAGGTCCATGACACTACTAACATGATTGTCTATCAGCCTCTTTCTCATTACCCATTGTGTACTTTCGTTATGATCAAGTGATTCCGTCCCGATCCAGTCAATCACTTTCGATCATCAGAGCGGCTGTTTGTGTATAGAGTTAACGCACTAGGTCCCTTTGTTCAATTCACTAGGACAACAAAACCCCTGTGTTTCGAGATGTTCACAGTGTTACTCATTCTCATCATTCACTTAAAACTAAAAATTCAATATAATAAGGTACACAGGCAATCACGACCTTGTTTCCTAACTTTCTCCCAATTTTGACGCTGGTTTGCGGTATTTTTATTGGTTCTTACCAATTCATTCTGGACTGCCTGGTTCTCTTTACTCGTCTATCTCACTCTCATTTAACTGTGTTTCACCTTTCATCGACTAACGTCGGCGAATACGGAACATATAGATGGCAATCAGTCTATCAATGGAATATTTCATGAACGTTTAGTTCGCACACCCACTTCGTTGAAATACAGTATCTTGATCGTCCTTGTCCCGAGAGGCCCATCCCAATTGATACTCGCTCAATCGCTACAGTGGACTCACATGGTTACTGAGCTCTACATTTTGCTGAAGGGAATAACTAAGGTTTTACAAGTTCAATTAGTGCCTTGAAAATGACATCACGTGGAACCGATCCAATCCGATTTTCACTGTTAGCTTCACAGTTGGGTTTGCGTTGTTCAGTGTCCAAAAGATAACCGATTACCCGTAGGCTTTTCGATGCTTAAGTCTATCGTACTGTACTGATAGTTGACTTCCTTGAATGACTGAAGATAAATCACTAAATCTATGCTGTATTGCATTGTATATTTAATGTACAGATGTTCACCAAGAGGTAGTGTTCCGGACGAAGACTCAAGTGACTCTCAAAGCGACGTGGTTTACAGACCATATCAGTCCGTCAGATTGCACGGCATAAACTGTTGACTAGGGGAATACGTACACTGTAATCGCCATTTTGAACCGTTAGTCAAACTACAGGAAATGAACGTTACGTGGGAATGACCAAATTGGTTACACGCAATAGCAGATTTATTTGTGCAGATTGTTCTATCACATTAAGACTGATCGCTGTGAAATTTCCGTTGGTCTTCCAAATAGACAAAAGGGCAGACAAGTTGGAATTATCGGTGTGTGGACTCAGAATGAACTGTTCGTCTTCTTGTTACTTTGGTCTCCATTCGTGGGAATGAACTACATTTTGAATACGTCGATGTCAGTGTCCAAGTGTCTGTATACGAAATATTGCCATTGGTGAGATCCTTTTCAAACAGTTGCATATAACCAGTTTTTAGTCGTGCAGCTTATGTCCGTCCAATTTTTGATGCATTATTAGAAGTTGGACACTGTTTTGACAGATATTCGGGATATAACACTGCTTGCTAGTAAAACGCAACATCAGCGTTATCGGTGCCCTTTTTTCTAGTTGTTCTTAAGTGAGTGAAAACTGTTTTAATTGACAAATACCTTCACAGAAAGAGCAAAATACGTGCGACCGTTTCTATACTAACATTTCGTACAATCTGAACACACATGCACATGTAACTAGGTTATAATGGAGACGTTAGCACAGCGGGAGAGACCGACTTGGTCATGAAAAACATGCACACACAGGTAGGTCCTTATAATCGATCCTTCACTGCTAGATCATGACAAGCTACTAAATCACTTGCAGTGTCAACACAAACCGTTGCTGAACAAACAAGGGTGAATCAGCACGTTTAACTGGTAACGCTACAGTCTTTTGTAGAACGTCTCTCCTCCTGGTGCAAAACAGGACACTCAGTGTGTTGGTAACACCCACTCGAATCTCGGAGGAATTCCCATTATTGAAACGACCGATGTAGTCATGGAGAACATTTGGATTTGTAACCGCTATGGAAAGTTTTCCTTCACGCAAAGATTTAGCGATCGGGTGCTTCTCCACGTGCAACTCTCACTGCAGTTATATGAAAATTTGTAGTCTACGTTGTAGTCTACTTGTAATGTGGTCTACTTGATTACTCCCGATTCTTTCGCTTGACGACCCCAGCAGGTACAATGTTTAGTGTATTACACGAATGTTTATACGACCTTAGAATTAATCGATAAGGTGCATCCAGCATGTGGTGTCTCAGTGTTTAGTGCTGGTATGAATTAGTAACGTCAGCTAGCTCAAATGACGCCTCTGAATCGACACACGCAAGCATCAAAAATTGGGGACCGAAGTGACAACAGCGATTTAGCACGAGGGTCGGACCGAAAACTGAGAAAATACGTAAGATAAATGGCAAACTGGAGAAGAACAATATTGGACTGGTTTCAGCTTGGACCTAAACAGTCACACAGCTCAACATGTAAACAACAAGCCACCAGATAAGCACAACAAACTTCAGCAAATCGACGTCATACCAACAGACAATCACAGCAGGCCACAACAAGAGCGACAGTTGTCAATCTGATGACTGGGTCTATCGAGTTGTAGACTGTAAACAAGCAAGCTTCACCCCCAACAATGACTAGATTGTCATCTGTGTGTATTCTTCTGTAAAGGTAGAGCTGATCTTGTGAACCTGAAAACATTTTCTTCAATAGAAACGTGACAATTGGGGTCCGACTGACTATCCACCAATATATCAACTAATGTAATCCCCTCATTGAATTCTTTCACTTTCACATACATGAAGAATGGTTTACCATTTCTGTGAAACCTTCAAAGTTAATGAAAGTTTGCGATGAAACTTGTGAACTTAAACACAGAGCTAAATAGTATACTACCAATCCACAAATATATGATGCCATACATGCCTGAGAATGCAACCACACGTATCCAGTGTTCACAGCTGAATTACGAAGTATTCACCAAACAGCATGACTACTCTGCACCTGATGGGCAGGTCAAAGCTATCAACTTGTCAAGCCTGACAGGATTTACACGTCTTCCTATATCTGTTGGATCAACTATATTGAGTGACTAATAAGAACAGTTGAGATAAACCCAACTAAATATATTCCAAAATGAATTATCGGTAACAGAACGGATGCTGTTCAATCCTTTTCTAAAATAAGCAGAAAAATTTGTCCAGGATGAGAGTATATTCCGTGTACGGTATCTGCCAGTCGTTATTATGCGTTTTTTATGCCAAGATGTTGCGGTCAATCACTCTAAACCTGTTCTTTGAATCTACATGTAAAAATTAACCAATTACTTACGCAGTCTTTAGGATAGGTGCTTCTAAAGTTACGTTATTCTCTCAGCCTGATAGTTTGGTTAAAATCATTCTGTTTTTATTGATTTTTTCACAGTTTTCTTTCATTCTGATTGAGTGTAAAAACTGCTTGCAGTTTTTGCAGGCTTTTCATCAGGTTTCACATAGGTTGGCTTATGCCTCTTTATCTGTACTGCTTGGCCTGTTTGCAATATGAATTATAAACACCATGACATCTTAACCGAAGTTTCACTGGTTCGGTCATGGTCCTGTTTGTTATCCCTACAAAAATTGTTTCAATTTACCCTGAAGCATATTTCCTTTGCATGCACATCTCTGCGGAGGAATCCCTATTACATTGCGGATGAGAGCGTAGTAAACCAAAATGTGCGTCGCTTCTTGAAATTTAAGGCTTGGATAGTATAACTTACCATGCTGAGTCCTTAAAACTTGGTGACATCCAACTACTGCCTTGATGAATTTCTTTATAATTAAGTATATCTGCTATACTCACGTATTAGATTTGCAACAGTAGATTAGTATTGCACGTCGTGATTCATCATACCGTATACTCACAAAATAATTCCGGCTGTCCCGCGTTTCCCTTCGTACAGCAAGATTCCTTTGAATGTGTACGAATTTTTTTGTCTTGTGTACAGTTTTATTTGTATATAATATTGTCACTTTGTTAACTATGAAGCGGTATACTTTGGAACGCCTCATTCATGCTGAATTCGAAGTAAGGATAGGAACCACTTGCTGTCGTGCGGATTATGGTCTATTAAAAAAACTACGAAACAACGCCAACAGCCTGGAGTTTTTACAATGGGAAACCATAATCACTTAACTAGTAGTATGGCCTATCGTTTATTGTTATCTGCCCTGGTAATTAATTGTGATATTGTTGACGCCTAATTCTGTAAGTTATTTCTTCGAAGCGTACTACCTACGTATGATGAGTTGGAATTACTCTGATTATTCGTTTGCTTTTGTGACAGACCCTAATGAGAACAAAATTACGAATGCATACTTCTGTCAATAACTTTTTTCCTCCTTAGTCAACAAACAGTATGGCAAATTTTGTAGATTTTAAAGGGGTCTAATCGTAAGCAATTCGGGTTTTGAATGGAGTTTGGTCAGCGACTAAAAACGCATGCCCTTGCATCGAGTGCGTTCCAACAAATGAGCTGTGAATTCAAATCTGGAGCTTGGAGGTTACACACTAGGATCTAATTCACTTAGTTACCCGCTGCGTCAGGAGATGAACAGCCAAGGTGGGGTCATTTCGAGTGTTCACCAATCTGACAGCACTTAGTAGCTGCTGTCTTTCTTGTGGTCATGCTATACGGAATTTGAGCAAGGTTTGATTGATTGTACAACTCTTTTCATCATTTTTCGAAACATTGACCCACATCAGTTGACCAGTGATCTGTCAGCATTATGGAGTTACTCGACTCAACTGGTGAACTCATATCTGCTGGTGTAGAATTGACAGTCTCCTTTGATCACACGCCGTTTTCTGAAAGGAAAGTTATGTGGTAACTTTCATCGACTAACCCTGGAAACACAATCAAAGTAATGCGCTGATAGATTAATCCGTCTGTACTAGTTAATGGTTTTTATTGATTAGTATATTTTATGCTATATAAGAAACATCTACCTCTCCGGTCTAATATCAGCTACTTTCACTATTTTCTCATTATGTCTATAAGTATGGTGTACACCAATTAGGACTAAAAATGATCCCAATGAAATGAAAGTCCGATTAGACAAAGCAGATATTATCTTATCACAAGTGTATCATTACCAAATTACAAACATCATTTCGAGTCTGTTAGAAATTCTCTGTGTCATAAGGTTCCTCGGTATACTTTCCAACAAATAAACATGATAAAAACTATCAATCATTGACATTGTCGAGCGGTCCACCGGTGAATGGATCTATAGTCGACAATCTCAATGACCAGCTGGTCTGATTCTCCAATGTGTTTCCACAGCCAATTTTTAACGAAAATCTTAGTCAGTCTTGCTTATTTTTTATTTTTCAATGTATTCAGCCTCCTGGACAACAAAATAACTTCTCAGCTATCCATCGTTGTTAACTGACCAGGTTTTCTCGTCCTAAATATTCTCTAGTGTTATTTAACTATTAATAGTTCGTGAGTACTTATGATCAGTTTTCAGTGTTTTCCTAATAACCATCGGCAAAGTGGTTGAAAGCAGTCTGGACCATTTAGGATATTTACAGCGCAACTCAGAACAAGCGTCAGAATAGCAGTCCAGACTCATACAAACAGGACTCCGTTCGTTGGGGCTACAGGATTGGGTGTAATTTACTTTCCTCTGATGTTGTTCTTTCTTTTCCCGTATGCTGAAATTAATTACTCATCTGTTGTTAGTTTGCATCCGAGTGAGCGTACATCAGAGCCAGCTGGATCGTGCGAACAGTTGGATCCAAAGTAGGTTTTAAACTAGATTTGCAGATCAAGCAAAAATAGCTGGTAGGTTTCGGGCTACTTGAGAAAATAAGATCACCAGCCCGGGACAGTAATTTAAGCAGTTTTTGAATAATACTTTTATTATAAAGACGAGAAAAAACATTACAGTTTATCTAAAAAACAATACGGCTGTCTATCCAAAACGAATTTACTACGCTAATGTTTGGCGTTCCTACTTTCAAGTAGTGTAAAATAACCGACCTTGAACAATGTGTGAAACTCTTCAAGTTGAACATCACCCACAATTGATCGCAGCTGTCGCATTCCCATAGACTTTCCAGTCGGCCCCTTTCGAAAAGAAGCACTAGACTCGAGTTTCGCTCTCATTAGAGCTCGTCAGTAGTGCATATCCTTGCCACTGCCGGGACTAGAACTCCGGCCTTGCTTTTCATGAGGCAACCGTGTTTACCACTGCGCCATTGACCTCACATTAGGCACGACCGAATTATCATATGTGAACGCACTTTCGTTTGTGAGTACTCATCAGTAGATAAAAATATCGCCTAGCAGGTTTAATGAGATCGGAGATTTCGACCTGTCTAGGAAGTTCTGCGCGGGTTACTCGATTGGAGTTAACAGACAGTAACTGTGTCCCCTACCGGTTTTCTGTCATCGACTTAAACTGGAGCATAAGGTTTTCGATGGAGTGAGAAAAGCGATTATTGGGAACCTCGCCTCAACATATGAAGCAATGTTCATTATAACTTTTAGCGCTGTTTATTAATAACTTGTGGAAGATTGGTTTTGTTAAACTTAACTGAGTCTAACTGGAAAATCTTCGGACTTCCGGAATGGCGTAGCAGCTCAGCTGATACAACTTTTATTTCGTTGTTCAAGTTAATTATCCGAGTCCATCCCAGACCTCTGTTTATCGTGAGCGGGTCTCTTCCGCACTTCACTTGTCAGGTAGATCGACCATACTACATACCGAATATTCGCATTACTTTTGGTCTTGCAGGCACAAACTTAACGTTAGAAGGGGAAGTGGAAAAAGGAGAAAGTATCGCACACCTCATATACCGACTATAGATCATCATCATCATCATCATCATCATCATCATCATCATCATCATCATCATCATCATCATCATCATCATCATCAGACAGCAATACATCAGTGGTTCACACTGATGCTTAACTGCCACAAAGCCACGAAGGAAAAAACTTATATAGGAAGAAGAAAATAGAGGAGGGAGGGGAAGTGGACCTAACTACTAAAAATAGCTACGTCTATATTCAAACATACAACATCAAGGCGCCTACACCTTGCAAACAAACAACCGAGCTGTAAGTGAAAGTAAGGCGTCATCAACACGATGCTCAATACGGCTTTCACTACACCGCATCATTAAGTGCACTCACTTCACAGACAACTCGGACAAACAACGACAACATTCACGCCACTGAGCTCGATTAGCCGCCATCTCACCTAACGTCTCAAGCCACCGACTCTGTGAGTCGCGAGGGCCCCAGCCCGGGAGACGAACCCGATCTACAGACCAACCCCTTCGTGAACGATTTCATTTGTCTACGCCAGGTCATCATCTGTCCACCTCGCACCTTGCGCCAGTCGGCCGCAGCGTCGCAAACAGTGCTCGGTGTGGCAAACGACTAGCTGGCATCCTTAGTACATGACCTAACCATCTAAGTCTGTGCAAATGTAGCGACTGAACAAAGAACTCGTTTGACAATCAGTGCCAAACACCCGCTTCCTAACCTCCTCGTTGCTTACTCGCTGGTGCCACCCGATACGAGCGATTGAACGCAGACATCGGTGGTCAAATACCTGGAGACGGTTCACGTCCTCTACTCTGAGCGGCCAGGTTTCGCTGCCGTAAAGTAATACAGCCCTCACTGTTGTCTGATATACGCGACCCTTAAGCTTCAGAGAAATACCTCTCTGTCGCCATAGGTGTCTTAGATTAGCGAACACCACCCTAGCCTTGGAAGTACGCGCTTCAATTTCCTTGCCTACACCTCCGCCACTGTCGCTAATACAGCTTCCCAGGTATACAAACCGGTCGGCAACCTCCATGATTTCATTATCTATCATTAAATCTACGTAATCACAGCAATCTTGCGGAGCACTTTGCATTTTGAGGCTGCAAAGCGCATTCCGAAGTACTTAGCAGAACGCGAAATAGCGTCCAGTGTTGTTTGTGCCGCTTGAAAGTTGTCAAACAGCAACACCTTGTCGTCAGCATAATCAAGATCAGTCAGTCTTTCACCAGGTAGGAGGTCCACGCCGGCATCATTTGAGTGTCCGCAGACAGTCCTCCATTATTTCGTCTATGACAATAACCCCTCAAAAAAGATGACGTATCATACAAAATTCCACAATATTTAATGCCTTTTTTTCGTGACAGATCGCTAAATTTATATCATTATATGACCAGCCTGACAAGGCTTATTTACGGATTAATACCATTTCACGAACGATTAGTCAGCCACATAAAAATGAAAAAAGAGGTTTATCGAACAATGTCGGCTCGCGCAGTGGACTTGATATGATATTGTGAGTTCTCATATGGATCAACATTTAAACCTGACCAGACAACCAGAGACAAATTTGTAATTAACTCTTTTTTCAAAATCAGATGGCCTATTTGCAAATCTATTTGACAGATTGTATCAACTCAACTACTGTCTTGTCTTTCACATGTCTACGACGGAGTGCAGTCCGCATTATTTAGTTTGTAGACATGACCTTTAGAGTAACTTATTTACACCTCACTTGTATTCAGTAAAACAACATTTACAGTGAGCCTACTTCATCTGAGTGAGAATTGAGACGTCTTCGGTTGACACCATTGACTCAGTGATGGTAGTTAATCAGTGTGAAATTGATCCAATGAAAGTTTTATACGTTTAATCGCTTAAAGCGTTGCTGGCAGACAATTAGGACAAATATAACAGTATTTTCCTAATTACTAATAACGCTGACGACAAATTTACTCAAAAATAAGCATCTGACAAATAGAATACGTTTTTGTTGAATGGTTTTTGTCCTATGCTATGCCACAGGACTGACCTTGCGCTGAGTCTTTTGAAAGGAAAACCAGGATATATTTCAAAGTAATCTATTGCACATTCCCCAATTAGACGAACGTTCAGGTAGGCATGCATAACCGTATGACATTTACACTCTAAACCACTCATTATATCTATGAAAGCATAGGATCGTTGCTCTATGTTAACAGTTCATTTACGTTCACCAATTTACGAAATCTAACAGTAATTTTGTGTACAATAGACAGCAGGTATACAGTCGAATCAAATGATGTGTAAGCAAGATCACAGTCATTCAGTTGATTAACCTTATCACTTTTTTTAAATACAACATGGGACGTTTAGTATCCTCGGTTTTCCGACTTCGTCACGTTTGCATACAACGCTGGACCTTAATAGACCACATCGACAGATCTCCCATCAAATGACTAAATTCACCCTAAAATACCGAAACAACGAACGACCTACGATGATGTGCTTGTTGCTCAAACTCCCACGTCATCCACTAATAAACACTTCATTATACCACGCCACCAAGTTGACCCAATCAACTTATTTAGGATACAGTTGTGAAACCACATCGCAGAATTACCTTTCTTAAGAGAAATTATACCTACCAGAAATTGCCGACCTTCACGAATTTGTCTAGAAAACTCCCATCGCATTGTCTTGCTTCTTGCTGTATACCTTTTGTGAATTTACTCAAATCTACATTTGTATCCAAGTCACACACGGAAGAAAGACTGTGAAAAAATGCTGGAAAGTGAAAACTATTTTTTTGGCGATCACTTTGTTACAACGAACAAACCCCTCTTGACCTAGATTACACATCGATCTTCTCGCTCACTGTACAGTCCAACGTGGAAGATCGCTTTCAGCAATCAAACCGGTTACCAGAAATGACGTGGAACTGCAGGCGAAATCACTCACCGATGTCATTTTGTCAATTATCCCCTCACACACATTGTTTATGCATAAATCAACATCATATATCATGCCATCAACCATTCTCGTGAATAGATAAAATTGTATGACCTTTATTCGCTAGAAAGTAATCTCACTTCTTAAGGCAATATCCATTAATTGTTATACGTTAGCATGATGACACAGTGATTGAACAGTTTTCACTTCGCGACTGTTCTGAGCATTGATCTTGCTCAGTACCGAATTGTCTTTTGTTTGTCAATTTTCCTGTTTGGACCTCAGCCACATTCGTTTTGTTTCCACGCAAATCCCCGTAGAACAAAGCAGTCGATGGAAGCCCAAAGTATTGACTTATTGTGTATTCAGTAAGTTTTGCTGTAACCAACGGACAAATATTAGCCGATGATTGTAAATAGGTTCGTCCCAATGACACTTGTGTTATTGCGGTTTCGATTATCAGTGAAACTAAAGCCTAGTCTATAATGTGATGTTGGTTTGGGATCACGTGATGTTTCACTACAGCAACCACTTCATAATAACGCTGCTTCTTTTAAACATATTGTAATCAAACTGCTTTCCAGCGGCACATCCCATCGGCTGTCTCTTCTTGTTTGGACTTGATAAGCAGACGTGGCAAGCAAATTCTGTCATGATGAAAATAACAGCATCGACTGTGGAAATATTTTGGGACAGTGTATTTGTTATGATGGTTAGCCAGTGTAATCCATATCCACTGTTTTTCCCTCAAACGCTTACGTCTCAAAATATGGGTCTTTCTGTTCCGATAAAGTTGTCCCATGAAAATCGGTGATTCAGTTCATGAATGTCAAACATTCTCCTAGGTACTTCTGTTGTTCAGAAAGAGAACGCTAAAACTGCATATCAGCCGTTTTATCAGTGAGTTTTCTTGCGTTTATGAGAACACTGCCATGGGTAAAACCTTACAATTGAAAACAAGGAAGCTAAGTGGAGCATGTTGGAACCATTGTTGCGTATATAACAAAACCTATATCTATCAGCGACCGGTGTGTAACTGTATGCGATGTCGTTCTTCTGTCTCTTGCGCTTAAGGTAAGTTCATTCAAATGTCCCCATATCAACAATAATGTAATCCAGGTTGTCTTCAACATGTATTGAGTAATTTTGTTCCGAGTAATAAGCCCCTAAGTCACGAATAATTTTTTATCACAATCG
>LOND01005948.1:4460-18071 GCA_014220965.1 Paragonimus kellicotti
TTTACCGATCTTGATAATTATTCGTAACATTAGTCGTATTAATGCAGCTTTATCAGCTATCCATGCGGTCATTCTAGTGCCCACTGAATGGACTGATGAACGAGCAAACGTAATCATATTGTGAGTGGTAATTAAATGCTGTTATGTCATACGGACAGTTGTAGTCACCTATGGCACCTCGGTGGTTTCACAAGATAGCTACCTTGACCAACGTGTAAAATCCGTCCAATTTGTGCTATTCTTTCCAACTTAGGAAAACGTATCGAATTTGCATGAACCAGAAAAGCTAGATGGCGAACTTGGTATTATTCTTTCATATTAAGAAGTCTAGGAAAAGTCGAGCATGTGCAGTTGTAGACCTTGTTTATTATCATCTCCTTTGTGTTCACATGACTGAAACATCGAAATGATCATTGTGAACTCCAAAGGGCACTAGATTTTTAGGGTATAGCCTTAGACTATCTCTAGCCTAATTTTCTTGGCAATTACCAAACAACGAGGTTAGTTGCGCTTGCTCGTACATAGACATAAATGTTAACATCATTTCACTACACTCGTAACACGACATGATAGATATTCAAAGCTAATTTGTGACAGTGTAGCCTAGATTGTCATCGTCGACAGTATCACTTGTAAAATAACAGCATTTAATTACCACTCACAATATGATTACGTTTGCTCGTTCATCAGTCCATTCAGTGGGCACTAGAATGACCGCATGGATAGCTGATAAAGCTGCATTAATACGACTAGTGTTACGAATAATTATCAAGATCGGTAAAAGTTTGTGAATGTACTGTATTGACTCAATGTTCCCGATGCATACGACGTGGGGCAACAGTTTAAAATAGAAGAGATCAATCTGCGTGACGAATGAACAATCGCGATGAACCTATGTATAACTACTCCAGACCAAAAGAAGTATGCCCACTCCGACAATTTGGTGTATAACGTATTCTCGCTCGTTACCGATGAATCTGTGCCCCGAACTATCAGGAATCACTCTGAGTAATTCGGTTTCACGGTCTATTCGTACGGCTTATTTATTGGTTTGTGAAGAGGTTCCGAGGTGTATGTAGGAAGCAGTATCGTTGAGTACTTCTGAGACAAGGTAGCCCCAGTCGGGATTAGCCAGAGTAGCAAGTCCCATCCGGTGTATGTGAAAAATAGCCAGTGGATGAGAGGTATAAACTTGACCACCGCTACACTCACCAGATCGATCATGTGAGTGGGTACCCAAAGCGTGTCCGGTTATGGTGAAACTTTTCACTGCACTGTCTCTTGAACCGGTTTTCATGCCGTTAATATGATCGTAGGTGTGAAGGTTCTGAACGAGCGTAACCTCTTACGGATGGTGGTTCCTATGTTTCCAGCTGTAACGCCACAAGGAGCCTCTGACATTCGAATATGTAAAGTAGCATGTGAGCAGAATATAGTAGGGAAATACCTAGACAGAGACAATTGCAACAGTCGGGACTTAAACCGGTAACCTTGTAAACAATAGCTGGTGTCACTAACAGTAAGCCACATTTAAGCATATTCAACATTCTACGAATTGCCAAGGAGGTTCTTACCATGGACGGAATTATATCTTCCCCAGTAAAACCGGAAAACGCCCATGCTTCCCCTGAGTTGGGACACAAGTCAACACTGTGCCGTGGTTCACGAACAAACGCGAAGGCGAACATCACATGTTTACTAAACGACCTGATATACAGGCTATATGCGACGTGTATGGTAGAGAAACCAGGTCAACTGGCTACATATGATAAAACCGAGATGGTCTAAGAAACGTGAGGAGGGAGGGTAAACTGTCTACCCTATTAGATGCCATCGGGCTAGAGATTATGACGATGAGTCATGTCAGTCCAAATCCGTTCGAATTATCTGACCGCCTTATTCAGCAGAAACCTACACACATCCAGTCATTCGCCAGGCTGCATACTGAACCATGGGAGGAGGTCAATCAGGCTGACGTAACTGAGATCACACGATCGGTAGTCAGTCTTATATTCACTGAACTAACTAGAATACGAAGGAGCGGATTACTTTCACGAGTGGAAATTCCTGAACGGCTCCTTGCATATCATAAATTTTACAGCACAAGTGTGTCAGTAAGATAAACAACAGTATTGCATAAGAACGGCGGAAACAGTAGTCATTGTAAAATCACTAGAAAACGGACTTTAAATGAGATGCAATAGAACTATCGAAAAACAGTAGAACAGAGAAGCAATGGGCTAACACAGAAGCATATTGTTCGCAGATATATACCAGAGGTCAACTACAGACTACCTCATCGTTACCTAAACCCTTCTAACTGGCTTTAGCCTGTGACCCTCGCTTTTAATCAAAGCTCCCCATGTTAAGTCCGTAGCCATCTTTTCAGCCGTTTCACAGTTTTATAATGGCCGAAGGTTAAGCCAAGGACTCTGGATGCAGTGTGTGTACAACCTAGCTATTTGAGATTCTCTAGCCTGTGCTATTGCTCCACAAGGTCAGACTGGTTTGTAGAGTGTTGGAGGCGTATCGACAATGTATCCATTCTATACGAGCGACACCTACAAAGCAAACGCAGTGCATCCGACTGGATAGATTATGCTAACTATAATACGTTTAAAGGGCAACAACCACAAGCTGAAAACGATGACCAGTTAGGTGACGGCATTCTATGTCCGGACGAAACCTTTCGCGCATCTATAACATACCTAAGTAATCTGTTGCACACATCATTCGCTGTTATCATGTGACGCGGTATACTGAACTAAATGTGGCATTCAAGTCGATTTTATAGTCAGAACTAGACAGCTGGTGCGTAATTGTGTTGGAGAAACATCGTTGCTGTCTGGCCAATCGCCATGCGGGAGAGATGTTTGTGTACTCGTCAAGCAACAGCAGTGGATTCTGGTATATGACAGCAACACAACCAAAAGATAAAAAGAAACAAGAAAAGCACTGGATTGGAAACCAAACAGTGAAGGCATGGATTGTACTCGGCAAAATCTAAGCGTAAACTGAAATATCCAACATCAGAGCGTCTACAACTTGCAGACAGACAGTTTCGTTGTAGCTTTCACTGTTCCATTTTACTGGTGGTTTATTTCTCCGGCAGCGTGACCGCATAACAGCAACATTTGCCTAACTGCAACCTACTGATCGCCTGCTCTCATAACCTCTCCGGGTCTAGAGAACCACAACTAAAGAGATCGAGCTGACCTATTGACTTACGGCCTTATTGCTCTACGCCACTCCGTGCCTTGCAACAGCCAGTTTCGGCAGCTAGAAAGTGACCGGTGTGGTGGAGCGTGAGATAACATTTTTGTACGCAATCCAACCACCTAAATACGCGCATTCATAAGACTGATATAACGAACTCGCTAAACCCTCACTTCCGAAACTCTACGTCTTGAACATGTCGTTTACCGGTTGATGCCACCTTATGCACCCGACTGAACGAAGAAATTGATGACTGGATAAGTAAAAACGCTTTATGTCTTCAACCCACAGGGACCACGTGGATGTGATTGCACGCATAGTACGCTTACATGTTAATGATTGCGTGTAAGTGTAGGCAACCTGCCATCGTTTCGTCAGGATGTTAGGGTGTCCAGCAGATGCATTTCAAAGACACCCAGAAAAACTGGCATAGTACTATAAACTACTCATCACCGTGTAGACATTCGAGTACCTGAAAGTCGGAAGTAGTCAAAAATGAGCCCTTCCTTAAAACAATGAAGTCAAAGCATAGGGTTGCTAAGGTAAGGATTTCTACACAGAAAAGATGACGGGATATCGACAGATGCATCTGCATGCCAGCTAAATTTTTACAAAACCATGTGGCGTAGTAGCCACCACTGTACACACGAATGTTTTGCTTCAGAATGATCCGGGCCACCTTAAGCCGAACTGCATCGAGAGAAAATGTCTGAAATCTCCGTTCTATCATCCCCGACATCCCAAATTTGATTTTGTCTTTCATCTTTACAAACAGTGAACCCTCGTAACTAGAGTAGCAGCGTTTTCTTCGTTCACCTACTAAGGGAGAACACGCTCTCACACCATAATTTATCTGACTGTGAATATCACTTTACCTTACAGTCTCTGTTTACACTTTCGTCGCTCTTCCTAACGTGGTATTATCGAAGCATGCGTGCTGACAACGATAAGCTTGCTTACTATTGTCCATTCATAAGATGAATGCATGTTACCCACAAACCAACATACTCTAAAACAGGTTTTTCCTTAAAGAGGAGGTACAACCAGACTAATTTCCGAGATCCCTGAGAGATTCACTGATAGGTCCACCCGCCATCCAATATAAAACCTTCGAGTTCAAATTTAGTTACTTAAATGCCTACATGGATACTTAAATTCCAGCATGTGACGAAAAGCTGGGGCACTGTCGTCACAATGAACCCATCAACTAAACTACCAAAGAAAATCGCTCTGTTTTTATTAATGGGCCGTATGGCAACCGCCGCATATTGCTGGTGGCATATAGTTTCAGCTCTGAGGCTTGAGCTGTTGGTGACAGTAGACCAAGAAAGGAAAGAGTAATAAGCGGACGCAAACGTTCCGGCCTATTCTGCTACCTTGACATGGTGGTCAGGCTTGTGCACTGCATCGATCCGGAGGCTATGCTGACTAGGACTTCCGTCCTTCCAGGTGCAACCTTGTCAGACAGGCCAAAGGAGGTAGTCAGGAAAACCAGATGCACTCAGCGGGTTGCATGTCGCACTATTAGCCGCATAGGATTGACTGGATAGTGAGGCACGATCCTACGAAAGTACGATAGAACCACTTTTACAGTTGGGACACTGCTGTCCTCCGAATCAGGAAGAAGGGGATAAGCGAAGGTACCCTTAAAGAGCGCTCCAATCGCCCAACGATTGACTGTGAAAATCGACGTATCATATAATACGGACGAAAACATCCACTTTAATCCAGAAACCTAATACATCCATTCAGAATCATACTGTAATGTCTCATTCACTATGCCCTCAGGACTAGGTAAGCCCCTCACTGCCAAGTGAGTCAGACTCTTGAGTCATTGGCTCCGGGTAGGGTCCCCCAAGAAAACCCTGTATCCTGTTGTCTCGCAGGTCAGACTTTTGAGTCAGAGACTCGGGGTGGGGTCCCTCAAGTCAACCCCCTTCCGCGGCATAAACGACCGGGAAGTATCAGAAGTTATCGCTCTCCCGACAGTGACATTACTAACCCAATGCGACTTTCCCCTATCATTTTACCCCCAGGTTTTTTGCCTTCTCTGTGCCCTCGGGCGACAAAAGCCAGGACAGTTGGTAAACACTTGGCGCTTTCAATGTCCGCACTCTCCGACAAGTCGGTCAGCAAGCTGCTCTGGCTAGTACTCTCTCAAGTCTGGAGCTTGATGTGTGCTGTGTCGGAGACGCGAGTCTACGATTCTAGCACCGTTATTCACTTGAGCTCACCTCTAGATAACTGTCGATTCAAGCGCTTCTCTCTCAGGGTTTCTGGTGACGCCGAAGCTGAATCTCGTGGTCAAGCTGGAGTGGGAATCGCACTGAGTTCAAGAGCAGAGCAATGTTTGCTCGATTGGATCCCAGTGAATAGTCGTTTGTGCGCTGTCAGACTCAATACATCGGTTAAAAGTCTGTCGACGCAAATCAAGAAGTGTTGTGTATTCATTATATCGGCATACGCTCCAACGGATAGCCGTTAGAATGATACCAAATTTACGTTCTAAGCCGTCGTCGTCCACATCCCGAAGCAGACTAGACACTCTGGCATCACACTAGACCGTAGAGGAGAGGCGGTTGGAAGGTATGTTTGGTGTTCGCGCACACCACACAGACAATGGGGAAAAACTACTGCATCTGTGCACACATCACGGTCTTCATGGTTCGAAAACCATATTTCAACAGAGGAAGGAGCACCGTGTTACACGGTGACCACCTTGTGCTCCTCAACCATGGACACGACCCGATCATATGGCAGTCGGCCACAGATGCCGCTACTCTGTTAAAGACTGTCGTGCATTTTTGAGTAACCATTTGGACTCGGATCACGCTCGCTTGATTCCATCTGGCTCTGAATATGATGACGACCGTCGAGAACTTGAAACGCAAGCTGACTAAAAGCTTGCGCAAAGACCGTGAGCACTACTTGGTCGAACAGTCGAAAGAGATGGAAAGAGCCTTTTATCTGGGAATAGCAGAAGGCTTTTTTCCCTGATCCGCGGTTGTACCGGCCATCGAGTGGGTGTGGGACCATGTGAAAAGACGGTTCACTCATCAGCAGTCAATCGCGCCGACTTGACAGGTGGGCTGAACATTTTGAAGAACAGTTCAGCTGGCCTCAACCAGACCATGTGGACGACGGGACCCGAATGGTCAGTTATTGCATTCCAGACGGCCCTCCGTCGGAAGCAGAAGTGGTCCTAGAGCTCAAATTATTGAAGCGTAACAAGGCTCCTGGACCAGACCTCCTCTCTCTCTCTCTTTCAAAGATGATTAGGGAGAAGTTGATATAAGAACTGACAGAAACCCTCTAAACGATCTGTGGAACTCAAGAGGTAACTCGTGACTGGTGCTTATCAAGTGAGTCCCGTTTTCAAAAGGGGGTCCCGAAGTCTATGTGACAACCCCAGAGGCATCAGTTTGGTATCTGTTGCGTCCAAGTTACTCACTGGCCTCATTTTACGTCGGCTCACTAAACCCAGAGAAAGCCAGATACGTGAAGAACAGGCAGGATTCCGATCCGGTCGAGGGTGCGTTGATCACATTTTTACTCTGCGACATACCATAAAATATCGGTACTCTTACAGGCGGCCGAGGATCACGGTCTTTCTAGACCTGAAGGTTGCTTTCGGTTCGGTTGCTCGTAATGTTCCCCGGAACTGCTTTCACTGCAAGGGAATTCCAATGAGACACGTGAATCCAGTGAATCATCGTATGCTCAGGTGCCTACACCTTGCAAACAAACAACCGAGCTGTAAGAAGTAAGGCGTCATCAGCAAGACAGCTTCCTTACGGCTTTCACTGCCCCGCGTCATTAAGTGCACTCACTTCACAGACAACTCGGCCAAACAACGACAACATTCACGCCACTGAGCTCGATTAGCCGCCATCTCACCTAACGTCTCCAAGCCACCGACTGTGAGTCGCGAGAGCCTCAGCACGGGAGATGAACCCGATCTACAAAGACCAACCTCTTCGTGAACGATTTCATTTGTCTACGCCAGGTCATCATCTGTCCACCTCGCCAGTCGCGCAGTCGGCAAACAGTGCTCGGTGTGGCAAACGACTAGCTGGCATCCTTAGTACATGACCCAACCATCTAAGTCTGTGCAAATGTAGCGACTGAACAAGAGAACTCGTTTGACAATCAGTGCCAAACACCCGCTTCCTAACCTCCTCGTTGCTTACTCGCTGGTGCCACTCCCGATACAAGCGACCGAACGCAGACATCGGTGGTCAAATACTGAGGACGCTTCACGTCCTCTACCCTGGGCAGCCAAGTTTCGCTGCCTAGAGTAATACAGCTCTCATTGCCGCCTTATATACGCGATCTTTAAACATCAGAGAGATACCTGTCTATCGCCAGAGATGTCCCAAACTAGGGAACCGACCTGGCTTTAGAGATAACGCGCATCTGCTTCATCCCCTGCACCGCCATCGCCGCCAAGGCAGCTTCCCAAGTGCACAAATCGGTCAACAACTCCTATAAATTCATTATCTAACATTAAATCTACGTAATCACAGCAATCTTGCAGAAGCACTTTGCATTTTGAGGCTGCAAAGCGCATTCCGAAGTACTTAGCAGAACGCGAAATAGCGTTGTTTGTTTGTGCTGCTTGAAAGTGTGTCAAACAGCAATACCTCATCATAACCAAGATCAGTTAGCCTTCCGCCAGATAAGAGGTCCACGCTGGCATATTGTGACTGCCAGAGACAGTCCTACATTATATCATCCAACAAAAATGGTAGAGGACAGCCTTGATGTACGCCGCTCATGGCCAGACAGTTCACCAAAAATCCCAACCTGAACTGAAGTATGAAAATAAAACGCCGATAGTACTTTCACCCAATCCAACGCACCGTCATAGTCGAGAAATACAGCAACTTGTTGGTGGGCGGTACACATGACGCTGCTCCAGAATTTGACAGAGTAAAAATGTGATCATACATCCCCGCCAGGGCGAAACCCTGCCTGTTCTTCCCTAATGTTTGCCTCCCGAGCTGCAGTGAGTCGACGAAGTATAATGGATGCCAGAACCCTAGTAATGACTGGGGTCAAACTAATTCCCTATGGTTTTCGCAAGAGCCCTGATACCTTTCTTGAATATGGGAACTATTATCGAGTGACCCCAGCACGGAGGGATGGTCTCCGTCGTCCACACAAGTTGAAACAACTGAGTCAATGCCTCTACTAACGCCTCCTTCCTTCTTTGAAAAGTGCCGGCACGAGATCATCTGGGCCAGCAGCCCTATTACGTTTGAGAGCCGAAATGCAATTGCGAACCTCAGTCTCAGTGGGTGGTTCCAAATCTACCGACCAGGGTGCTACATTACAAGTTTGTGACGGCAACACAGTGGAAGCAGGTGGCCAGCCAAATTGACCCTCAAATGTTCCATCCATTGCTTCAATTTTCTAGAATTAATATGGACGTATGTCCATCTGCCTTGCTGATAGCTTCAATGACAGACAATTGCCTTAGACTAGTGGCACAGATAGGCTTGAAGAGTCTGTCCGATGTTCCTTGAACCAAATGCGGTTTCCATTTCCTCAACTTTTTCCACTAACCAAGCCTCACGATCAGCCTTTAGACTACGTTTCAGTTTCCTACGGATATCTCTTCTAGACTTGTTATATGAACTGTCCAGGAGGAATGTTCCGTCTAGCTTCTAACAACTCCAAGGACTTCTCCGTACCGCATGGTACAGTGACTGCTTCATAAATTACCCGCGAGATTTGGGTCCCACAACTATTAGGATCTTTGGAGTGAGTACCACTAAGACAGACCTCTACCTATTGGCCTGCCTGGTATGAGTGACTCTATCGGTGTGGTGGCCACACCGTCCAGTTTAGCCCAATAGGTCATCGAGATGCGCAAGCCGTCACACCAGTCTCGTTGTGATGGATAAATACTCCGACAAAGGTAGTTTACGTTTGTGAAATGCCACCTAAGCAGAGGAGGCAACCCATTATCATTCACTGCCAACACCCACACTGTGTCGAAAATTACATCAACCAGCTAATATATGTAGCTTCTTGGGTCAACAAAAGCCAAGCGCAACGCCCCGTGACCAAACACCAGTGAGCCGGACGAAGCCCCAATATCGAAAGATTTATAACCTGGCATGTCTGGGTAAGCTTAGAGGGTGCACCCGGATTTACAAATCCAGTACCTACCATGTGGTTAAACCCAGCGGAATATCGTTCTGACTAGTTGGAGTGGAATGCCAACGGGATCCTTAGTTTCTTGAGGACACGAGAACACTTTTTCTTTTGCCCACGGGCGTGTTAAACGACGATTGTAAATAATGACGGTCGAATGTAATGCAACGAATAACCAGCCAAAGTGCCAAGTACAACTCAATACATAGCCGTCCAGTACAACCAGCTAATCATCTTCATAAGCTAGTGTACACGTGTCAATTTACCGAGGGTCACATACGCGATGTGGCTGTCTGAAGGGTACAAAGGTGTGACGACAACCCAACTACGCGTAGCGAGAGGTTGATGACGTAGTAGTTCGATGTGCACACGATAGATATGCAGTTTGTGTCAAATCCACCTGCCGCGCTGTTCTACAATGTCCTACAAGACTGAGTTACACCCGCTTGTATGTAGGAAGGATGAGGGTAGTGTACTTATTAACAAAAACACTACAGCGCCAAGTTATAAGATCGTAAGATTGTAAACAACAGTGACAAGACCACACAAACGGCCAATGACAACGGGTTGAGCTCCCAAACCCTCCAGGACGATCTAACAACTGCCACTGAAAGTCTGAGACCAGTCAGTACATACAGCGAACCACGTTCGTAGTTCAACATCTTCAGCCAGACACGAGAAACGCACAAAGATGGACATGCGTGAAGTCAATACACACAAAAATATTATCTTCAGACAAACAAATCACATGGAAAGCACCGTATAGTTAACGAAGTTCGGGTCAAAAAACGATTAAAAAAGGAGGATGAGTGACTGAGGAAAACCTCAACTGGTAGATACTAGACAAGTTAATCATAGTGGATAGCACACCGCATGGATCAACCGAAAGACGAAAACCAAAGTGGGAAAGGGCAAACACAAAGAGCCGAGAAAGTTTTGTCCGTCCTCAGTCAAACTGCTGGGTAACAGTGGAAACAGTTGATTTTGCAGCGATGGCGGATCTTGGGAACCACAGACGTTTGACGAAAGACGCATAGAGGACAACTCGGCGGCCAGATAGGGGATGATAGTGATCGGAGTGACACGATCGACTAGCAACACGCTACGCAGACGACTGAGGGGGATGAAGGTTGAGAACAGTTGACTGCCCGTCATAAAACGTTGTTGAGTTTGGATTCCGAAACCGGAGACAACTAGTAAGGATTCTGAAACGAAAGGTTAACAAAGAATTTACACAAAACAGCAGAGTATGAATTTATAACGGATAGATTAATAGATACCGCAGGCCTCTAAGTTCTATTGCAAATTTGTCACATAGCCCTCATGTAAAAAAGCACGCGTCGTCTTTATATCGGATTTTTAAGGTTATGGCATAAAAGGGCACGTGTGAGCAGGGTACTACCAGGTTAACCAAATCTAGACAAGGTCAGTTACGATAACTAGAACCCAGACCCAAGGCTGTGTGAATAGTAGTGTCGTTCTGAAAGAGCTTTCGAAAACCCATTCATATGACTCAATACCTTGGAAAATCAGCCTGTACAATTACCAACTACAAGAAGCTGCACTTTCGACCCCAGGTATCGTGTTGCTGAACTGAGACATACAGAAAACGATACGTTGGAAATAGTGAAAAGCATTGAGAGCAAACTGTTAACGAAATAAGGTAAGCCGGACTATGAATCGTAACAGCTAGCCTATCGAACTAGCGCAGAAAGCCGTTGCGGGAGCTCACCCACGAGGCCTACGTCGTTCGAAATCTATTAGAATTATGGCCTATTACTTTATACAAACTTTTAGTCTAAACAATGCTATACTCTAATTCTTAATCGGTTTTAAAGCATGTCCTTTGTAGAGTAGACTTCCTGATATATATAACCACTAGACCGCAAGCGATAATTGTCGGTGGTTCTGCGATAAGAAATTATCCTTTCCAGTACTTAGGTTCAACTTTAGCATTACCAGTTCGGAAGTGCTGATAAACGTAAGTGAAGCAGCGAATGCATACAAGGATATCCTCAAAGACCTGTCAAACAGTCGCGCACGCAGAAATGGCATCCAACTCGGAAAGGAAGAGTATATAATGCTTGTGTGCGTTCTGTTTTGCTCTATGGTTCGGAGACGTGGCCTGTTCGCAAGGAAGATATCAACAAGCTTGCTGTATTTGACCATCGTTGTCTCCGCCAAATTGCCCACATTAAGTGGACTGATCGCGTGAGCAATGCGGCAGTTCGCCGGCGCGTATTCCGGAACGCTCGGGATGCGCGATCAATTGGTCAACTACTCACGTTGCACAGCCTGCGATGGTTAGGTCACGTACTCCGTATGCCAGCTGAGCGTTTACCGTACCGGGCATTATATACTGAGACCACCAACAGTTGGGTGAAACCACGTGGTGGTCAAGCGACAACGTGGTCACGAAATATGAGAACCCTGACTGCTCCACTGAGTAAAGTGGGTAGGTGTCGCCTGCCTGGATGGGGTCCTCGTGATCACTCAAACCGCTGGTTAGAGACGCTATCCGAGATGGCGGCGTGTCGCAGTCAATGGCGTACCTGCATCCATACCATTTCTAGTTCTTTTGCTAGACTTCTATTAATTTTCAACCTTCTTAGTAACGTTTTCTTCTAGGATATTCCACGTCACTGTTGAGGTGAGCGGCAGCCCGAGCCACAGTACCTTTTGGTCAGGCTCATGGCTGATATGATGATGATGAGATGATGAATTGCCAAAATATTAGGAACCTCCGGGTACTCCTACCAGAGCATCATTCATCACGCAGTTGAAGAGGAAAGAAAATATCGGATACCCCTGCCGAACGCCACTCTAAGTGAAGAATATCCGGAATGGCTGCCCATAAATATGCATTTTGCGTTATGAACGAGCAGAAAACGACCTCAACACACTTCACTGAGAAATGTACATAAACCCTGTGATTGCCGGGACGAAAAGTCACCTAACTGGTCACCATTCCAAATCTAAATAGGTTGTAGGGTATCATGTTTTTTGCAAGTTAGCGACTATTTTGACAACACACACGTATAAAATCCTGGAACTAATGCACTTCATGACCGATTTTGAAAGTCTGTATCGATGTTTAGGCGGAGTACGGGACAGTTGAGACCTACCTTCCACAATGATATTCCGAAGGCGGCTGTACAGAAACAAGGTAAACACCAAAGTTGCAAAAAGTGGGATGACGTTTGACTGAAAAATAAACGAGAAAGTAGAACACATCACCTGTATGATGTATATAACTGACATGTTCTACATTTGCGACTGACATGAGTAAACGAAATGTTAACATACCGCAACATGTTTTCGTTTTGCTCATACGAGGTGGTTAAAGGAGTCTCAGTTTCAAAAAGGTAATACGCTGTCGAAGGGAAATGTTCACTCAGAGAGTCCAGATAGACACTTCCATATTAGCCTCACATCTCACATCGCCTTAAGATGTTAAGCCACCTACCTATCGTATCGCAATGTTTACTAGGTAGGCTAATCAGTTGCGTCGAAGTGAATACCACCTTACAAAGCTAACGTCCGTCATCCAAGAACGTTTTGCGGCAGTCGAACAATATTTAGTCCACACTTAAGCAACCTATTCGTATAACAGCAAATGAATCGATACGAGACCTGAAAGGTCAGTTTTGTTTGCATTTGTTGGCAGCTGTCGCTTTATGGACTGTCCCTGGTTGGTATCCAAATTGCCGTGTGGTTGTGAATTTTCATTCCGGACGTCCTCTCATGAATCACTTTGGGCTAGTCTCTCACTGGACCCACAGTTTCCACGTGAGTCTTCTGAAAGAATGCACAAAATGCAAGCTTACCCTCCGCCGAGGTGGGTCCAGGTCAAACTGAAGCGTCTTCCTTCTCCGAGCAAATGGATTGTCTTATTTTTAATTGGTGTCATCCCCGTTTGGCTTCTTGGACCTCTCTTTCAGGTTCGTTTTTGGTTTCGTTAATGATAAGGTTGATTTCTTATATATATGGTAAATTAAGCTATTGTATACTAAGTGCTTATGTATTGTCAGCGATTCCCGTTCAAAAATGTATCTAAGTTTGAATAGCTACTTTTTGTGCTCCAGACCTATTGCCACATTCAAGTGACAATTTTCACTGTTTCTCGGCTCATCTGAGTACCCTAGAGGTATATACTGTAATCAGGATTTTTCTATCCTACGAGTCGGACAGTTCAAAATCAGTTGTTTGCTTCGTCTGTGCACTGAGTGTCAA
>LOND01005955.1:0-15614 GCA_014220965.1 Paragonimus kellicotti
ATTGGAAGCTGATAGAATGACGTGGAACCCAACAGTTTCCATAGAGGACGTCCATAGTTTGTGGGCAAACTACATCGACAAACTTCGGACTCTTACAGATAAGAACATCCCTCAGGAACAAATCGGAGGAAGAGATCGGAAGCCATGGGTTTGCCCCAGGGTCAAGAGAGCTTTCCAACGCAAATATGTGGCTTGGAAGGCGTATATTCATCAAAGGGGGTTTAAAAGCTTCATGAAGTACAAAAAAGCTCGAAACGAAGCAATTAAGGTAGCAAGGAATGCTCGTCTGGTCTATGAGCTCAACCTAGCACGTGATATCAAACAGAACCCCAAGAGGTTTTACGGTTATGCTCAGTCCAGGTCCTCTCTAAGAAAGGAAATTGGGACCACACTTTCCTATAAAGGAGAGATTATATCGACTGATAAAGGCATAGCGGACGCGTTCATGGCACAGACAATGGAGCACCTGAGCCTCACTCCAACACCGTGGGTGTGGCCATGGTGGATCAGGACATTACGCCCCACGAAGTCGAGCGAGCGATATCCCAGCTAAACAGCACAAAGTCCGCAGGACCGGACCATATTCACCCGGCTATCCTAAAACCTTTGGCCAAATTGCTGGCGTCGCCTTTTGCCCAGCTGTTCAATCTCACATTAGAAACAGGGGTAGTTGTGAGGGACTGGAAACAAGCCACCATAATTCCCATCTTCAAAGATGGTAACCGATCAGAGGTTGGAAATTACAGACCAGTAAGCCTGACTAGTGTCGTCAGCAAAATCTTTGAGCGCATATTACGAGAGAGGATCTGCCGATTTCTCTGCGAGCAGAAATTTTTCAAAGCTCCTCAACATGGCTTTTTAAAAGGCAGATCTTGTCTTACCAATCTGCTGACGTTTTTAGACACTGTCACGGAGAAGTTGGATAGAGGGGAAGTGGTCGAGGTGTGCTACCTAGATTTCCAGAAAGCCTTCGATTCTGTCAACCACAGGCTTTTGGGCTGGAAGCTACGAGAAGCTGGAATATCCCCTAGAATCTGTAGGTGGATCCAGACGTTTCTAGTTGGAAGGTCGTGTAGAGTGAGAGTAAGAGGAGTACTGTCGGACGATGGTTCTCCGTTAAGTGCACTACTAAAACAGCGAAAGCTAGAACTCACCGACAAATGACAGTTGCGAGGAAAACAATAGGATCAGGCAGTACGAGAGGAGGACAATGTCCATAGGCCGGATCTCACGTGGATGGCGTTTGTTGCGTGATTGACATCCCGCCTGCCGCTCCGCATGGCTACGTCCGAAAGCTTTGGCAATCGAGTTTGTGGAATGGTCTGTAGCGACAAATACAATAGACGTCTGAGAGAGCCGACCAATGACAACACGTAAGGTAAAACGTACCAAGCAAGCAGACTGCACCTATCAAGTGGCAGTGGAGACACCTGAACAAACATTGACAGGGTATCCGGTCATTGCAATCATGAGGCTCATAGCCGGATGTGAATGCCGGCTTAAGGTTCGATGGGAAGACTGATAATATGGCGTGGTCCGATTATGCGTCTGAAGTGTTATCGTAGCAAAGGTGAGATGTGCAAGCTCCGAACAGCGAACATCTGTGACTTACCCACTGAGAGCAAGGGTTGACTGGAAGTAAACGTGGGGCAGTGAAACGAAGGCTGTGAAGCAATTAGTTGAAACAAGCGGATAATCTGTTTCCGCATATCATGATCACAGTATGAACGCACGAACTGGGTCACATGCCTCCCATTGCGAATGATATACACGCTTTTAACAGAAGAATACTGACAGTATAGGTATCCCAATTTTATTCGTCATCAGGTTATTACAATCTATTCGCAGTTGTTTTTCAGCGTTCCGTGTTCTTTCTGAAAATGCATCAAAAAACGAGCATTAGTACCAACGTCGATGACGTGTGAGTTTTTATACCAGAGCCCCGTTGGCCTGGTGTATGCACCAGTTTCACCACCGCGCCACGATGAGGAGGGGTTGGATTTATGCGGC
Source organism: Paragonimus kellicotti (assembly GCA_014220965.1). Lineage (NCBI taxonomy): Eukaryota > Metazoa > Platyhelminthes > Trematoda > Plagiorchiida > Troglotrematidae > Paragonimus > Paragonimus kellicotti. The sequence goes on from LOND01005955.1 coordinate 2,011, forward strand.
GGGCCTGGAAAAAAAGAAAATGTTGGATTAACGAGGGGCAACTCACGTGCTATCTGTCATGCCAAGCGTTGAACGGGTAGACCTCTCGAAGTGACGCTGGCAGCGTGTGCAGAACAAATCCTCCGCGAAAATGGGGACGTATACGCACTCCCAGTGGTACCATTGTGGGCAGTGCTCGCATCGAATCCAGTTGTCCATGCTTTGATCTTCGGATGGAGATACGTATCTTCCACATTCACCGCAAACGTCCGTAGACAACTGCACGTCATCGAATTCCTGACTGTAGGCCTGCGGCGTCGTTTGAAGTGGTCTGGTGCTGGGTCCTGGTTGCGGTTCGTCGGCAATTGTCGTGATTAGGCGCGGCCGCTTTGGGAGTGGTGGACGGGGAAATAAGAAGACCTCACCGAGAGGTGTTGGAGGGATTGGTGTCGATGCGCCGGGTTGGTCGGTTGATGGCGAAGGAAGATCAGTCGTGTTGTCTGTCACGTTGGTAGTTGCAGTTTGGTCGCGGTTTGTAGAAGCATCCAGATCTACGATGAATGCCGGCGTTTCTTCATCTTCATGAAAGTAAGGCGGCAAAGGGTTACTTGGGCATGTAAGCAGAAATCGCCGCATATGCAGTATAAATTGGTTGAAGGTTTCGCGGGAAAATTTCCGGGATGCCAGTAATCCCAGTTCGTTGAACGCCGACAGTCCTGAGGATCCGACGTGGCTCCTCCGCGGTGCTTCAAAAGTGGAAGCCGGCGTGTGGATGATTGTGTTGAATTCGCGAGTCCACCTTGGAGTAATTGGGAAATTGTCTGATTTAACATGAACAATGATAAATGAGATACCATAAAATCACTCGCTCTTCATTTTTCACTTCAAAGCACGCGATGAAATGCCCTGGGCAATATATTTTGCGCGTAAGCGTTTTCCACTGTCTTGTTGAACTTGTTTGTTGTTGTCATACGATATAAACTTCAGTGAGTTTGTTTGTCGTTAATGACTATGCGCCTGTCATCCGCTTGTTTTGGCGAACAGTGCTTTTCATGTTCAAGTTGCTTATTATCACTTCTCAGATGAGAACTGAATTCTTTGTTCGTAATGTTTCTGTCTGTTGTAAGTACATTTCAAGTGGTTTCAGCAGTCTCTTTTGGCAGACTGACTTGGTTCGGAAATAAGATTTAAGCTCCATATGTCCTTTCCGAAAGTTGTTTGTCTTTAATGTTTGTGCGCAATCGCAACAGGAACGAGCCAGAGTCAAGAAAATAGCAAAACGTACATTTCCAATTTCTTTGGGAAGAGAAAGGTCATTGATTCTAGCCTACACTAGGACCAACAACAGTGATTATCGTCTAAGAAGAAGGGACAAACGAGAACGCATAAAACTCACCGGAGTGCAGAAGTTGAGTGACCGATTCTCTATTTGGAAAGCAGTTTCGTTCGTTTCAAGGAAACGATCCATTAATGTCAGTCAACAATATCAGCTGGCTTCCTTAGAAATACTACATGTTCTGTCGTTACGTCGGCAGTCGTTGCGTTTTTACCTCCTTATCGTTTTCTGCCCACCAGAAAATTTACAACTCGTACACTTCATGCTAGTTTGTGTGCATGAACTTGTAAGCCGTGTACATCAGCTTCGTCAGTCTGTTTGTTTTTATGCCCTTTTTGTTGCGTACGGTTTAAAATTTATTTACCATAAGCTCCAGCACACTGTTTCTCGGAGAATCGGCCTCACGTTTAACAAACAGCTTTGTGCGCAATTTATAAACCGCTACGCAGGGTACACTATCTGCCATCTATCCAGCACTTCTTCTTTCGTTTACGGTATCAGGTTGTCAGGCGCGATTTAACAGGAAAATCCACAGACCAGTAATCGGACGGATCACTGTACTGGATCCAGATGTTTAAGCTTTCTATGGGTTTCCCAGGAAGGTTCTGTAGAGTACGCATCACTTAGAATACGCACATGCACAACCAGTTGCCACATTATTCCAGGGGAGACGGTTGATCATGCGTAACACAATACTTATATTATAGTAACACATTACAGTTGGCATGCAGTGCTTCTTCCATCACGAGTGATTTCATTTGGAGAATCATAAACTCGTGATTTCCGTAAATAAAAATTAACCCTCACGCACTTAGTGAGACGCAACTGTCAAATACTCCTCCACATCCAGTACGTTCACACATACACCCCATACTACATTTCATTGAACCCTTACGATTAAGGAACAGAACAGGGCACATTCAACTGCGGCATGCTGACAGCACGTACGAATCCTACGCATGTCACCGACAAAATGACACTGCACTTTCACCATTTTTGGAGGTCAGCCGTTCTGTACACTATTAACAATCTGTCGACGCCCACGCGTGTGTACATTCCTATTGGACGACGTACTTTATGGTAGTTTGACCTAGTGTGGTACTATAGACCTCGACCAGATTCCCATCATACATGTAATATATACTACACTTGAAGCCGTTACTGACTTAATTTTTCAACAACCAATGAGAAAATTTGGCTTCAAGTTCACTGAACGTATTATGGAGTGGTCCCCGAAAGATGGTCGCGGATATCAAATGACACCACCCCCCAGGCTCACGAAACGACTGTAGCGGATGTTTCGAAAATTACGGGCTCACCAATTGTTGGAACTAGTCCAACAGAATAATACCCAGTCTGTACTCACTATCGAAAACCAATCGACAATGAAAACAAAGACTCAGCGCGTTGACCCTCGTGTATTAGTATCGACCCTGAAGGCACGTGAGGCTAGTAACTTGTGTTTGTTAAGGCCCGGGACGGATATACAAAAAGGATGGCTTGACTAAAACAAAAGTAGGTGGAAAACCAAAATCAAAAATGTACAAGTGAATGTGACTATCAGAAATATCATTTATTATATCCGCTAAACGTTGGCTTCGCCAAGTATCGCGCTGACACCTGGCTTCCTGCCACTCGTTGCTCGAATGAGACGGAAGAGGCTTCGAAGTATCCTGGTAGCAGTGGCTTGTTCCACTTCGATGGCATGTTGTGTCCAACGGGCGGTCCTCTCACAATTTCCTCCAGAGTTCCATTCGAGTAACCTGGTGAAGTGAATTGGGTTCGCTGCTGAATGGAATATTTCGACGAGTGTCGACTAGTTCCATGGATCGCGTAGAGACCCGGCGGTTGACAGCCCAATGAGCAGCGGTAACCAATGGAACAGCATCGTACCTCTTCATTTTATGCCATCTGTGCCAAATGTGTTTCAATGTCTTCTGATGGGTTGGGACCTAGACTAGGAGCAAACGCACGCTGGTAAGCGTAAAGCGCCCGTGTTGGCACGGCCCAATAGAGTAATGCACAGTCAATTCTTATCACCGAAACCGAACGACAATGGAGACCAAGCTTCAGCGCGTTGATTCCTGTGTATCCATATCGACCTTGGAAGATAGTGTACAGAGAAAGCACGGTTCAACCGAGCAGCTGACCGCATCTGTGCACATCAAATTGCCTGAATTTGGGATCAATAACCCTCGTCTCTGGTTTGGACAAGTTGAAGCTCTCTTTCGGACGAGGCACATTAAGTCGCAAACCATGATGTACTCCTACATAGTTCAGTCCATCCCTACCGAGATTGCGGAAGAGGTCTCGGATCTTATCGATAACATGCCTGAAGACCAACCGTACGATAAGCTGAAAGACGCGTTAATTAACAGGGTAGGTGTTTCTGAACAGCGGAAGCTAGATCAACTATTTTCTGAAATGGAGCTAGGTGACCGCAAGCCATCCCAACTTCTAAGGCATATGAAGCAGCTTCTTGGAGGCAGGAAGATGGATGACACCATTTTTCGACAGTTGTGGATGAAAAATCTGCCGTCATCGACTCGTGAGATTTTGGCTACATTCAGCAGTGCTGTGCCTATAGAGGAACTTGCGGAAGCAGCCGATAAAATATTGGACGTTCAACGTATTCCCCAGCCGGTGAATACAGTTATCAGCCAGCCTCACGATGACCTGCGTCATCAAGTAGAGTGTTTGACCAAACAGGTCCAGTCATTGGTTTGCAGCCTGCACTCTCGATCTCACAGACCACGCAGTCGATCTAAAACACCCTCTCGACGTCCGACGACGTTAGCACGCGACGGTCATGGTCATTGTTGGTATCACCGTACATTCGGTCATCAAGCTAAGAAGTGCACTCAGCCTTGCACCTTTACTAACTTATCTTGTCGAAGTGCTGGCGGATGTACTGAGTGATGTTGAAGGAGACAGTGCCGTTGAGTAGCCATGGTCGAATCTCCTCGATTTCTTCCGCAGTGAGGCGGCGCCTTGAGGTTTCATACTGTGCAGCAATGACGTCGCAGGGGTGGTTGTGCACCATGAAGAACTTTGTGACGCGAAATCCTCCGTCGATGTTGCGGTTGACGTTGAAGAAGGCTGAGCATCCGGTTTGTCCAGTGGCTCTCTCTCGAATACCACACGATGAGCGCAGCACGCTTAGCCTACGGACGCATGCTGCAATTTCCTAGTTGACACCGGTGCTGAGGTAAGCGTAATTCCATGCGCCGCAGGTGATCGTCAACGTTGTCAGCCTATTTTCTCCTTGCAAGCCGCTAACGGAACACCGATACAAACATACGGTCGACGTTCGCTCACTCTTGACCTTGGACTACGACGTCAGTTCCGCTGGATTTTTCTGGTGGCAGACGTTCAGACCGCAATTCTGGGTGCTGATTTCCTATCTCACTTTGGTCTTCTGGTTGATATTCAACATCATACGCTTTTGGACAGCTTGACTTCCTTGAGTACTAGGGGCAAATTGACCAACATGAATTCCATCGGAATCCATATGGCGGTACCCAAGTCCTCAAAATATTCTCAGCTGATCCGGCAATACCCGCAGCTCACAAATCCGTCGTATCACCCGCATTCTTTGAAACACGACGTGACACATACCATTGTGACCAAAGGACAACCAGTGACCGCTCGCCCCAGACGTCTTCCTCCCGAAAAGCTGAAAATTGCTAAAGCGGAATTCGACCACATGCTCCAACTTGGTATTATCCGCCCATCCAAGAGTGCATGGTCTTCCCCCTTGCACTTAGTCCCTAAGAAAACACCAGGCGACTGGAGACCATGTAATGATTTTCGAGCGCCAATAATGCTACCGTACCCGACCGTTATCCCATTCCCCATATCCATGACTTTTCTTTGACTTTACATTCTAAGCGTGTTTTCTCTAAAATCGACTTGGTACGTGCTTACTACCAAATCCCCGTCGCTGAAGAAGACATTCCCAAGACTGCGATCACAACTCCATTTGGTTTGTACGAGTTCCTTCGAATGCCCTTCGGTCTTCGAAATGCGGCTCAGACATTCCAGCGTTTTATGGATCAAGTTGTACGTGGTCTAGATTTTGTCTTTGTTTATCTTGACGATGTTTTGGTTGCCAGTCATTCCCCCGAAGAGCATGAAAGACATCTTCGTATTCTTCTGGAGCGCTTAAATGAATATGGGATTTCCATCAATTTAGCAAAGTGCGTTTTTGGCGTCTCATCCCTTGAATTTCTTGGACATTTTATAGACGCAAGCGGCATCAAACCCTTAGACACCAAAGTGAAAGCGCTGCAAGAATATCCCATTCCGGATTCCATCAAAAAGCTTCAACGTTTCATCGGAATTGTTAACTATTACCGTCGCTTTATTCCCCACTGCTCACAGCTTCTGAAGCCATTAACCGATTTGCTCCGTGCTTCTAAAAAGGGCGTTATTCTAAGTCCTGAGGCGCTACAAGCGTTCAACGACGTAAAGAAAGCACTCAGCGACGCGACGTCCCTCGCTCATTTTAATCCAGAGCCGGCTGCTCATCTGATCCTCTCGACCGATGCGTCTAATCATGCTGTCGGTGCAGTGCTTCAGCAATGCGTCGGCGGCGAATTACGACCGGTCTCATTTTATTCCCAGAAGCTATCACCCGCGCAAGTCAATTATAGCACCTTTGGTCGTGAGCTGCTTGCAATCTATTTGTCCATTAGACATTTTCGTCACTTGTTAGAAGGAAGGAACTTCACCGTTTTAACGGACCATAAGCCTTTAACGCTAGTCAAGACAAATATTCCCCCGTGAAATTCGACACTTCGATTTTATAGCGCAATTCACAACAGATATTCAACACATCGACGGTTGCTGATGCGTTCTCAAGACTACATGCTAACGCGGTTTCTAGCGTGCAAGACATAAGTCTCGAGAAAATAGCTGAAACTCAAGGTCAGATCCCGACTTTCCATCCATTTGCATCCCACCTTTCCAGTGTTCCCGTATTCCCTTGCCTTCTTCAGAGTCCACTATTGTGTGCGATACTTCAATGGGCACTCCACGTCCAATCCTACCCATTTCTCTTCGTCGACCCATTTTTCTCCATTTACATTCTTTGTCCACCCTGGTGTTCGCGCCACACTCAAACTAATTGCTGCCCGTTATGTCTGGCCTAACATGAACAAAGATGTGCGCTGGTGGACTAAATCATGCCTTCATTGCCAGAGGAGCAAGGTACATCGCCACACCATCACCTCCCCTGGAAATTTCCCCACTCCAGACGCACGTTTTTCTCACGTCCATGTTGACCTGGTTGGTCCATTACCCCCATCACACGGCAAAACATTCTTGTTTACGTGCATCGACAGATTTACACGATGGCCTGTCGCCGTTCCCCTTAGTGATATTTCGTCCGAGACAGTCGCCAAAACGTTTCTCGAGCATTGGATTGCCAATTTTGGCGTTCCATTGTTCGTTACTACAGACCGAGGTTCGCAGTTCCAGTCAGCTCTTTTCCGCGACTTGACTCGTCTGTTGGGCTGCGAACACATCAGGACGACTGCATACCATCCTGCTGCTAATGGGATCGTCGAACGTTTTCACCGACAGTTGAAAGCATCGCTCATGGCGCAGTCGACACAGAGTTGGACAGAGCGCTTACCCCTCATTTTGCTGAGCATCAGATCCGTCCTCAAGGAAGATATACAGTGTTCTACGGCTGAATTAGTCTACGGAACGACACTTCGTCTTCCAGGTGATCTTTTCAATCAAGACACACAAGCTGCAATTGATCTGACGAGTTACGCGTGCCGTCTCAAATCACATATGGAAGCACTCCGTGCCTTTCCGACCCGACACCATTCCTGGCCTCAACAACTCAACAAAGATTTGATGACTTGCACTCACGTCTTCGTTCGTTGTGACGCAGTTCGGCGCTCACTTCGACCACCTTATGATGGTCCTTTTAAAGTGATCTCACGAACAGACAAAGTTTTCACCATCGAACGTTCCGGAAAACACGTCACTGTGAGTATTGATCGTCTCAAACCTGCCTATGTTGACACGCATCGGAAAATTTCCCCCGAATCATTTACTCATGTTGCTGAACCACAGAACCCTGAAGCATCCATTCCTCCCACTCCCCACACATCCGACTCTTCACCCACAATTGACAGTAATGACAAAAGAGCACCTTCTCTTCGTCCGCCTACCGAACAGACTCATGCACATCATCACCCTTTCCTCATCCGTCTTCATTCCGTCTGTAGCGACAGAATCAAATGATATTTTTGATAGTCGCATTCACTTGTACACTTCTGATGATTTTGGTTTTTCACCTACTTTTGTTTTAGTCAAGCCATCCCTTTTGTAATATCCGTCCCGGGGCTAAAAACACAACTCGCTCCGTGCCTCGCTAGCTTGACGTGCTTTCTCTGTACACTATTTTCCAGGGTCGATACTAATACACGAGGGTCAACGCGCTGAGTCTTTGTTTTCATTGTCGATTGGTTTTCGATAGTGAGTACAGACTGGGTATTATTCTGTTGGACTGGTTTCAACACGTCCAACCACGCGTTCCGGTAGGCATGTTACTTTACCAGCCCGTTTTCGTTGATAACTTTCATGTCCCTCATTCTAAGTTTTCAGACGATTATCGAGCATTTATCTTTCACAAATGCTCTGGAGGGGAGTACTGTAGAGTTTTCCTTATTTTTGTTCACAAACGTTGCTTCACTTTTGTACAACAACTTTTGTATCACCCTTACTTGTTGTTCAAATTGATAAAAGTGACCTTGCAATGCAGTGCAAAGTGTAACGCGTGATCGAAACCAGCAAGCGTGCACAAGTTGAATTTGAGTTGTCTAACGCTGCGTACTGCCGGGAACCGGTTTCCTTTCATACCCGGGAAAAAATAATTTGAACCGCCGAATTTTCTGATTGGTTGACGGATAAATCCGCTGTCGAATTAATTATTGCCAAAATATGCGTACCTACAAACAGCTCATAATTATAAATTATTCAATATAGCGGTGTAGTTATTTGCATGGAAAAAGAAGAAATAAATGTGCCGATTTGTGTAACGATAATTACACGTATATCTATATTTATATGCACATATCTAGTTATGTGGACTGATAGGTAGATATGTATATTTATTACCTGACCATATATATATATACATGTGAAGAAGTCTTTATGTATTTTAATATGTATCCGTCCATATGTATGGTTCGCTAAGCGCGCAAACGTCTGTGCGTCCCTGAATGTACCTTCAGGACACCTTCACTGACACTCACTGAAATAAGTGCGAACACTGTTTTGCGAAACAAGGTAGAATGTGTCGTATTTTATATATTTCTTAGCAAGCTTATTTGTACCATTTTACTCAAACGTGATGTAACTTTCATTTCATTAAATTTTCCAAAAATTTTGTATGAAAGGAAACCGACTCTCCGTACTGCCGTGTTGTTGGCGGCATTTTTGTTTTCGATTGTGTAAGTCGTGTGCATGTCTTACTGGGCCTTTGGCTCACGCTTGTTTCTGTTGTCTCCTTTTACAGGACCATCGTTGGAACCCTTACTTCAGAAGAACGTTGTCCCCCGGTGTCTCCACGTTGCTCAAAGTTGGTTTTCAAGTGTAGCGGGTACACGAAGCCAGAACGTCTGGCTTGCCTGTTACAGTTGTGTGACGGGGCGTGCTGCTGTGTTGTTGACGCCGTTTTAGTTTCCGTTTGTGTAAGTCGTGTGCATGGCTTACTGGGCCTTTGGCTCATGTTTGTGTATTGTTTCCTTTTACAGGATTGTTGTTGGAACCCCTCCTTCGGAAGAACGCTGTCCCCCGGTGTCTCCACGTTGCCCCAAAATCGGTCCGTAAGTGCGACGGACAATCAGAATAGAAGCGGCTGGCTTGCATGTTACAAAAGTTTGTGCGCGCCGACCTGCTCTCGTTGCGCAGTCGCTTGACGATACTACACGGATCTTTCACCCAATTTTTTAGCTCCGTCGTATTACGAACATCGTCGCAGCTCCGACCGCGTTTCAGCAGTCCACGGTAACTCCGTAACATCCCTACTTCCCGATATTGGTAATTTGGAACATTGTGGTGGTCATCTTGAACACTTCCTGTGAGTCAGATCCTTTGATTACTGTAACTTGCCGGTAACCTCGTAACTATTCTGTTTCATTTGTTCATTGTTGTTATCACCGATAGCCTGGTGAGGTACACTTGCATTTGCTTAGAGTATTCGGTAACTCGCCCTGACCACTACAAACTGACTGGCGTATTCTTACGGTACATGATCGTAAAAATTCCTTAGTGGAAAGCATAGGACGCTGTGTGTGCCGAAATGGACCATGTAGGCCAATCAGAAGCGCTGAAATCTCCGAGAAAAACACGGTGTGACCGACATTGCACAATCTCTGCTCTCAAATGCACCATGTAGACCAATCACGGAAGGAGAAAGTCGAGAGAATCACACACTGACAAAGGTGTGTGTCAACATTGAAGACCACATCAAACGACGATGAGATGGCCGAAATTACTGCTGAGTAGTAGGGGAATTTTGTTTTTCATATAGGATGAACACCCCCCCCCCAAGATTAATCGCAGCTATCGCATTCCCATAGATTTTACAGTCTGTAGTTGGAATTGACAGTAAAATTAATTTTCGATCGTCTCGAAGAATCGAAATGACACCCATAGTAAAAATGTTAACATTGACAGATCCTTTGATTACTGTAGTTGCAACGTCAGTAGGAACAGTGGCGCATAGTGCCCACCTACACCTTACCGCTAATCCCCCTATCGGTCTGTCAATCGCGCGGAAAACCGCCACAATATGGCTACATGGTATCAGCCACTGGGAAAAGAAGCAACAATCGCATCTACCGCTTTCCAGTGATGACATCCGTTGTTTGGTACATCGAACATTCCATATCCCTTTCTCATAAACTACGTCCTCTATGTTACTACTATCATAGTGTCTAAGGAAAACACCTCTCGCATATTCCGATAAAGGTTTCAGAAATGGAGAGAGGTGTGCATATCCCGCTGGTGGTTCAAACAGTTTCATGCGTTCATGCCAGCAGCGCACAGGCGATCAGCAAACATACTGTTCGAACGTTCAACAATATGTTTGAATAACGCATACACCGTCGACCGTTCACACACTGCACTTTTAATGTGCCTATTCTCGTTCTCCACCCTGTTGGTGGTATGGTTACCCAAAAGAACGGTTCCTTTCAACAGCAAAAAAAGAAGGCGCGTGTTTTGAAAAAGGCCAGTTATTATTGCGTGCAAGTGTATATTACGTTTATATCATTTAACCGTTCAAATTAGCATACTATTTGATCAATTCTGTTACCGTTAATTACTCTGAAACATTTTGATCATATATCAGTAATTTTTGAAAGGATATCATACAATAATGCCTACTAAGTCAGCTAGGCTTCAAAAATTGTCGGTCGCCACGCGATCAGCCTCATGCAAAAAAGGCATGATTACAAGAAAGAGAGGTGTAAAGTCCCCAGACACCACGTCCAACACCTACTCCATTCCAGCCATTGCTAAGGAGCCAAAATCTGCTGCCAAACCGATAACCTCAACGGCCAACATTAAACCCTCACAAGGAAGGAACAACACCAAGTTGTGTTCAGTTCCTATTACCGATGTATTTTCGGATCAGGTTAGAAAAATAACTGACTTAGAGGCTGCAATGGCAAAACTACACAGTAAGTATGAAGAGCTCACCGAAACTTTGCACCAGCTGGATCCGATAATTAGCATTTTAAGTGCCTCAAATAACGCCGTCCTGAGACTACTTCTAATCATAAAGATCTTGTAGCCGCTGGGACTTTTATTGACACAATAGCTACGGAACTGCACAAACGGTTACGCTGTGCAAGTAAAGTGGTTGTGTTTAACATACCTGACAGAATACCTTTGTTGACCGTGAAAAGTCTTACTCAAAGCTGGTAGGATGGAAGACCAGGAGTGCCACTGCTTAAGACTTCGCAAGAAAGTACAGCAAAAATGCTGTCCACTGTTACTGCAGTTCACAAGTGAATTTGTAGCGAACGAATTCGTCAACAGACGAGACCAAATTATGCGTGCCACAAATTTTAAGTCCATAAAAGTGTTTGGTGACAAGACACCACTCCAAAGGGAAATATTACGAACCAATATCTCCCAAGTAAAGAAGTCAAGTCACAAAGTCAGCAACCTCATTGACTTGACTGTCGATCTCGACTGCTCTACAAATTCCGTAGATGAGCAAGCTGCAGCTGGCAACACTGTTACGTTGTCCGCTCAGAAGAATACTGAAAAGCAAACCACGTCCAGCTCTGTTGACGCCGGGCGCGTTCACGTTTATCCAGCAAGACCCACGGTTAATGCTGAAAATACCTTCACCTGTACATCGACCTCCCTCCGTCAAACAAGGTGCTGACTGGAATGAGTCCTGGCCCTAAGGCGCCGAAAGTTCTCCATAGTGTTGGGGGCAGTATCTCAAATTTCCAGAACAAAGACAAGGCTGGACAAGCAAATCCATCTCCTTTTTACTGTGAGCATTTCCCTCCATTATCCGGAGTGACTGTAAATCCCAACCGCAGATCCAAAACGCCTGAACAAGGCTCCAAACCAGCAGTAAGACCTGTACGGTGCTTACTACAGAATAATGTTCTAGGTTTGCAACATAATGGTAAATCGACGATATTTCATAAACGCTACGAATCGGGTTCTAAGAATCACATTCAAAGAGCCAACGCTTCGCAGATGAGAATGAACAATGGGCACACTACCGCTTCTGAACCGGTCCACAACTATAATAGGCTTCACGCTTTTTGTGAATTACCCAATAGCTCCGTAATACCCTATCCCCTATTCAAAACGTGAGCGCTGCTAGTAACCAAATTTCTAACGTATATACCCCGTCAAGTGCACCACCAACGGACTATATAACTAACACAAATGTCCGCCAAGCAAGTCCTTTTTAGTGCACCCTTCGGCATTTCATCCACCACCACCTGGCCCCCCTCCCCATATCCCACTCAATCATCCTACCATGATGACCCTGTTCCAGCACTTTCTGTCGTGGAGTCAAATCTTTGCGACATCCGCTCGAACATGAGTGGGAAACTGGTACATCCCCCAGACCGGACCTCTCCGTATGATAACTCGCAACCCACTGCTCCATCTGTTGTGCAGTTTTTCAGCAGTTTAAGTGTTGTGCCTTACAGAAAAAATTCCATTAATTTGTTACTCATTAACGTTAGATCATTGATAAGTAAGATGCACATCTTTAGATCTTTTGTTCTTATGTCTAATCCCCATATCATTCTCGTCACTGAGACGTGGTGCTCTCCTGATACACCAGACACGCATGTAAGCATCATGGGATATCATGTTTCGTAGGGATCGTCTCACAGGACGAGGAGGTGGATGCATTATTTACCTAAAAGAGCAATTTTCCGCAGTTACACTTGACGAGCCTGGTCTTCATAGAATCGAGGACTCGTTGTGGTTGATGGTCTCTATAGGTCATCGCGACCTACTCGTAGGATGCATTTACCAACCACCTAATGCAAATAGCAAAGATTTGGTTGACCTCGTAGAGGTGATAAATCAAGTATCAAACATGTCTTGCGAACACAAACTAATAGGTGGTGACTTCAACATGCCTAATATCTCCTGGACTTCATTCTCAGCCCCTGCAAAGCAAGCTGAATTTCTTTCATGCATTCAACTGAATGGATGGAACCAACATGTCATAACGCCCACCAGACAGAGGCATATTTTGGATCTCATATTCACCATAGGTATCTCGTCTGTAGGTATATCCGTTGCGGAACAATTCCCAGGAAGTGATCATAACGTGGTTAAGTGTCAGTTTGACTTTAATACAGTTACCAAACCGACAGTTGTATGCTATCGCCCGATGAAATACATTGATTGGAGTATCTTCTTCTCTCTACTAAGATCCTTGAATTGGAACACGTTCTTTCTTACATCTGACCCAAAAGTAGCAACGGGGAATTTATCAAACATCTCACATTTTGTATCGACGTTATGGCTCCCATAAAGTCAAAACGCGTTGATTCGTATGTACAAGGTAAAATCCTTACTGCAAAAGAGACTGACAAACTTAAAATACTTAAGTCGATGCACAGAAGAACACTAGATTTCTCCCTAGTAATGCAAATGAGCAGCATGTTTCAATACATAGAACATAAAACTCAACTGCGTTATATGAACGAAGAAAAGCTAGCGCTTGGTAGTGGGCAGAGAAGCATGAAACTAATGCCTGATACTGTCT
>LOND01005959.1:23802-34724 GCA_014220965.1 Paragonimus kellicotti
CCAAAACATACGTTTTGGCGTGACAGAAATAAAATCCGTGTACGTATTTCAATGTCAAACGGGATGAAATTCGTGCACTGTCCCGCAGTTGATGTAACGCCATTTGAGTGATCGCCAATTTTATGGGGTTCTTGTAAAAAACGGCTGTTGGGAAAATAGGGAACTTAAAGATGACTGATCTTTTCCATTGTACCTGAACCGTAGGAAGTCATTGGAAAACTCATACGACTGTATTCGTGGCTTTTTTAAGAAAGACGAATGGAGGCTTATCTTCTGTCCTCGGAACTACGAATCATATTGTCAACATTTTTCGTTCTTACGTGCATAAGCTTGGACAATATTCACTACCAACGGCACTTGTAACTGCGATGGTGACACTTCTTGTTTACAGAATTCCGTGGTAGAGCAGTACCATTAATAAGAAGATGATTATTGACACCAAGATGATCATAATCAAACATTTTTCTGTCATAGTTATGTTTCTTTTAATTCTAAAATTCAGCTCTCTTACAGCCTGAGACGTTTCGTTTGGATAACATCTCTAGTCAAAAATTTATTATAGTTTTCACATTGGTGTTGCAATTCTTTCTATTGCAACTGATCGTTCCCAACTCCCACCCCATAACACCAGACAATCATCCGAGAGAAGAAAGTAACGTTAACTGAAACCTCAGGAGAAAACTTGTTTTGCAATTCATGAACACAATGAGAAGCGTTGTACTCGCTCAAAATGTTTTTCTTATGGTTGTTTGCGAGGGCAACCACAACCTTGGTGAAATGTTTTGAAAAACAAATTCGATCACGCGTAAGATCGTATCGTTGCCTATGCAATTTGCCACATAAGTTTGTTACATGCAATTCATCTGCTAGCTGCTCTTTATTCTCTCACGCTGAACGGTGTTTTAAAATGTTAAACATGTGTAGAAACGAGCGTAACAGCTGCTATTTACTATCCCCACAATATTTATTTGAAATGGAAGTTCATACAATGTACTGCCTAGAGCCGTTGGTTCGCATTATGGTGATACGTACCAGAACGAGGTCGGTTGTGGATTGTCGTAATTAATCATCACACACCACCAGTGAATTCAACACAACACGGGTACATTACTTGGACATCGACAGGCGTCATGCAAATCACATTATTACTGGTTATACAATTGAGCGACTAGAATTTGACGCCGTTTTTGTATGGGCTGTGACAGTGATAGAGGACCTATATCACCATCAACACCGCGTGACGTCCATAAAACTCAGCATGTAAGGCAAAATTAATTACAACTTGTATTACAACTTGTTCATAATGTTGTGTTATTCTCAATCCATTTATCAATAAGGCTGTTAAGTTCATACTATTGAGCATTTTTGTTTATAGTACGAGGACTGTATTGCATATTTTCGCATGATGTCATATGCAATGGAGAATATCTTGCGTCAAAAGTAAGGCTGTGTGATGCTTAGTTTAACGCATAGAGGTCGACTCCCGAAACAGGAATTCCTAAAAAAATCACGTTGAACATCACTAACTTGATAACCAACAATGGGAAAGAAAACAGGAAAAGCCCAGCGTTCATTTTTCTTTAACAAATGAGTACTTGTTCGAACGTTAAATATTATTGCAATCTTACGACGACATCTGTTGTATGCCCCAATGGAATAAGTGCTTGAAAAGTTAATGTCAATCTGTTAGTAACGGAACAACTACATGTGTGCTTTTGTTTTTTAATGATTCGAGATTCTGTAAATGCAAAAACTGCATTAAGCCCTTCTAGAGTCACATTGAAATCTGTTCGAACATATGTCGGAAGTGAATTGTTTGCAACCTTTATTCACCATCGCACCGCGAAACGGTTGGTTTGGTTTTCACGAAAGCATTGTAAGCTCACCTTAGGATAATAATAATAATATATAATTTGCGAACAGGGTTCATGAAGAAATTTCTCCGTCTAATACAAACTTATAAGTTAGGTGGATGCGACAATTCGTCAGTCGTATCAGTTCACAAACAACCCAGTTTCAAGAGTGAATTTGGCGTGGATTAAGAAGTCAACAGCATTTGCATGCCAATTTGTTCAATCATCAAGGCTAAGCAACTGACCAATGCTCATTCCGATTACTAAGGAAATTCCAACAAAAACAACGGCCTCATAATTCGGGCTACAGTATTCTGGCTTTACAAATTGCATGAAATTTTCGACAAATCCTGATCGAATTTGCTCATGGTATATATGTAACAGAATTATTTTCAAAAAGAACTGTGTACCTTGTCTTATAGGCTTATGCAAGCTTAACCTGTACAGAAACCTCTGGATATTCACGTATCTTATGGATGCAAAGGTAGATTTTAAAAAAAATCAGTAGGTGTCTATGTTCTGTAGAAAAGTAACCGCCAGATAGACCAATATCACTGTAACTTTAATTGACACCCGCTCTGGCAAGTAAGGTGCAGTGGAAATGGTTGTCCACGAAGGTATCTCCTGAGAGTACCAAACTTCACTATATACAACGGCTGGGTGGAAGTTTGGTTCCCGTCTCAAAGTAATGAGATAAAGGTTTCTGAGACCTGAACTGCCTGTTCACTTAACCCTAAACCCCAAATATGGCGGCTTAGTTTCAACACGACGCACTTAACAAAGAGTGTGATGAATGCACTAGTTTCAGTCTCTGGAATTAGGATTACCGCCAAACAACATATGTGTAGGTTTTAATTAATCTATCGGCAGAGTAAGACTCTAAACGTTGTAGTAAATTAGTGGTTCGGTTATTTTCGCGTGCGAAAGACCTGTTTTCCCGAACTATTGGTAAATTCCCTGAAAAAGCCCAATGGATCAAATTAAACATGCATATGTCTACATTCCGTGTTACGCATATTCATGATCCCACGCGTAATTGCATGTTTACCAATACTTAACAGTGACACTGCCCGATCGCAATCAATGCAGGTGCCAATACATGTATCATTCATGTTGTGCTTGATGCAGTTAATTGATGTTTATCACAGAGTCAGTGCTTCCATAGGTCGTCACCTAACATCCAAATTGATTTCTAATCATCAGGCATTAGTACATTACGAAATGTCCTATGTGAATGATGCAGTCAGCGGTTTTATTGCGTAGCCTAAGCTATGCAGAACATTTGTTTATGTGAGTCCTGATAAGTGGCTTACACTTTTCGACCGAAATATTTACTTTACTTGAAGTGGATAAACCTTTCTTTATAACTTAACAGCCAGCCGGTTGAGTAGGCAGAGGGTTATGAACGGCGGAACCGAACTTCGAGAACTCACCAGTTAGTAGCTCTTTTTTATGGTAATCACTACTTCATATGCTACAGATTTTGCGTTACACTACACAACTTTCCTTCTAAAACATCTTTATTACGTACGAATAACTTTTCTGTGCTTATTAATTCGCTTTCTCTAATTCATAAATGGTAGTTGGGATGTTGACCGACTGCTTCCTGGAATGCAGTGTTTAGTTTTATTTATACAAAAACTAGCTGAGCAGTCGTGTTAGGTAGAGTATGTTTGTCTTCCTGTGAATGTTCCCTTTAGAGTAGTCAGTCTTGATTGGTTACTATGGCAAAGACAGGGAATAAGAATGATTCAGTTACTTCAATATGTTCACATTCAACCAGAGGCTTAATGATTAATTTCCTGCATTTTCGAACTCAGTCATGCGATGAAATTATACGATCGTCTATCATTGTAACAATATCCTGATCACGTTCACATCAAAGAAGCACATTTTGTTGAACGCAGAGGAGGCAAATTTAGTCCAGTAGTGTTCATTCACAAATTTGACAGTAACAAAACTAACATTAAAACCTCGTCTAATCGTACAAGTGATTTTTGGCTATTCTATTCACTTTTATGCAGTTCGTTTTTTAAGGAAATTTCGAACAAAACCGAGCCACATGGCTTTTAATACGGTCTACATTTTTGCGGACAAAAAATGACATGCTGCGAACTTGGAAAACTGAAAACAATTTACAGTTTTTTTTACAGATATGCGCCTGAAGTTGGCTTTTTGTCAACAGATTGTACTAAATGTCGAAAGTGTCGTGGCGCTTCTCCAGCAAGAAATTCTAACAAACCTGTTGATGAAACACAGTTAGAATATGCGAAGTTCTTTTCCGTTAGGTGTTTCCTTTAAAGAAACAAATTTTCGAGAACTGCACACAAAATTCACTATTGAGTTTTAATTTATCACCCAGCGTAAGACTAGTCAAGCAGTTTTGCTGGACTTAACCTAGCTTGATTAGGTCTTGATCACACAGCGGATTATTAGAGTGAATTCTTTTTTGGAGCAGCCGAAAAGTCATCATATTAACAGTCTTTGTTTCACACAGAAGCCTGATTTAAAGCTGACTGATCTAACTAGAAAAAGAGCACTTGTTTTTCTTGAAGCAAGTAAACTGAACACTGTTGACTACAAATCTGGTACGGTTTTATGTAAAAACAGTTGTTTTCATGTTTAAGTCCATGTAATTCGTATCAAACCAATGTTGATCAAATCTTCGCTGCTACCTTTGCATGTTGCCTTTCATTGATGACGTTTTGTGAATGGGACTGATGCGATCAAATTTGCATAGGCTAAGCCACAATGTGCTCCGTGATTCGAGTATCTTCGAATGTTCTTTTTCGAAGTAAAAAGCCCAGAACTGTAAGTACATGAAAACAGCCAGTCTTGTCGTCGTAAAACCTTGATGGCTAGAGTAAAGTCCCGTCAGTGTGGTGGGAATTACAATATAACCGAGAAGCTGGGCCGTCACAGTAATAAAAGAATTAGTAAGTGCGAGTAATTATTTAGCTGTCGTACAGTCCTGCAGTGCTTTACTGCCTTCCAATCCAAGTGGGGTCACATTGCTGCATGGCTGTATATTTTGCACGTTGCCAGGATGAATAACTTGTTTTCTCTCCCTCTCAATCTAACTGTTTAGCCATACACGAGATGCTTCATCGGTTTGGGCTATCTGCGTAATCACTACAGCAAGGTGCATGCGAGAACCCTTTGTTATTCTATGAGCTGAACATCAATCACATTTAATCACGGCTTTCGCATTTTCAAAGACTTTCCAGCGAACCCCTTTTCGAAGGAAGTGCTGTGCCTGGATTTCGATTTGGTCAGAGCTCGTTATTAGTGCATGGCCCGGATACGAACTCTGGCGACGCCTACATCTGAAAACAGTGGTGATCAGCGCATCAACGAAATCCCACATAAGACACGACTGGATTATTTGTGCTACACCAAGCCACAGTTGCCTCCAACTAATACTCACATTACCCGGCCATTCCAAAAGATGATGCAGAAATTGTCCTGTCAATTTCAGTTGATGACCCAAATAGGAGTGTACCTGCACATAACACAAATAAATGAAATCAGTCCTAATTTGGGCCAACTCTGATTACAGTGTCTAAACGACCATGGCCCTTTCAGTTGCAACTAAATTACTGAAATTACTTATATCACTGGATGAACTTCCTAAACTTACAACTTGGACTCAAGTTGGAATCACACACTATTGATGCCAACCTTATGCGTACCGGAATATCAACTGGCTGTGTGAATGTATCTACTACGATGTCACGTTTGAGTCCCCAACGAGATGTTTTCCTACACTCAGCACGCGCACTTTACCAGCTTGGTTTCTTGCTTCTAAGCGCAGCATTGAGGCGTGATAGCGAACAACAATTCATCACTTACGATTCACGCTATGCTAACATCACTCATGTTGCCATTGCTAGATGGGATAGAGGAGTCATTGTTTCAGCGGGTAGATATCGACGCACGACATATAGATTAGAAAACCTAGGTGGTAGGTCATCAGTATTTTTTAAGAGTGCGACTGACACACCGGATTATCGAGGTTTTGAAGAATTCACGATCAACGTTAGGAAGCCGTATCTCACTCCACTTTATTGCAGAGGATGCAGAAATTAAACAAAAAGAAACTTGACACTCTCGACTAACCGCGTTGACAATTATCTAGGCTAACTTTATGACGTCTCTGCATAAACCGACAGAATGGATTAGCTCTGGTTGGATTGCGCTTGAAAAGTTAATTAAAGTTGGTTCATTCTCTCTCAGTCATACAGTATTGATTTCTGGCAGACAGCTTATAATTTTTCGTTAGATATTGGAATATTTACTATAACTAGTCAACGGGTTGACCATTTGTTCCCACGGCGTCAAAATAACGTGATATTAGGTGAATCAATATAATCTGTCGTAACATAATTTCATCTGTCTTCATAAACCCGTGTTATTTGTCTACAACCGATCAAGACGATTCACTAATCTCCTCAGGAAGTTGGCTGAATATTAGTAGTACTGGTGTATTACGCGCATCGGATGTGATTGTCTGTTTCCAAACTTAGCGCGTATTCAGTTTACTGTGAACTACAAATGCATAATACAGTGACGTGTGGTAAACGTTTAACAACAGACACGTGTGGACACAACGTTGATATCCTACCGGTTGTGAATAGAGAAGGAAATGAGTAGTGTCATTAACTGAGATCAAGGTTGGACTGGAGCGGTTTCTCGATTAGTGAACGTTCAGCCAATCAGAACTGACTCACAAGATGCTACAGGCGGACTTGTTATTGATCGGCGCCAGCCAGTCAAAACGGGCGATCTGCAGCTACATCGAAGTTGTTTGCATTGAAACAAGTTTGAACGCCCGTTGGATGTGGATAACTGAACTGCTCGACTCCACGTCCTGGAATGTAACAATGAACTGGCTACTCAAATCGTAACACGCTTGCCGTTCAATAGCAATTATTAATGCGAACATTGTTGACATTTTTTTTTAGTAAATTAAGATTTCTGATGAGTGGTAGGGGATTTTGGTTTTCATATAGATTGAACATCACCCACAATTGATCGCAGCTGTCGCATTCCCATAGACTTTCCAGTCGGCCCCTTTCGAAAAGAAGCACTAGACTCGAGTTTCGCTCTCATTAGAGCTCGTCAGTAGTGCATATCCTTGCCACTGCCGGGACTAGAACTCCGGCCACGCTTTCATGAGGCAACCGTGTTTACCACTGCGCCATTGACCTCACATTAGGCGATCGGGCAACCTGATCATTACTCACAAGCGAAAGTGGTTGAGCGTTCACATATGATAATTCGGTCGTGCCTAATGTGAGGTCAATGGCGCAGTGGTCAACACGGTTGCCTCATGAAAGCGTGGCCGGAGTTCTAGTCCCGGCAGTGGCAAGGATATGCACTACTGACGAGCTCTAATGAGAGCGAAACTCGAGTCTAGTGCTTCTTTTCGAAAGGGGCCGACTGGAAAGTCTATGGGAATGCGACAGCTGCGATCAATTGTGGGTGATGTTCAGTCTATATGAAATTAAGATTCATTAGTGCTGCTCAGACTAAAGTTATGATTTTCTGAACACCGTTGTGAAGTAACCTACAGGGGCTCGTCACAAACAATTAAGACGAACCAGATTTCGCCTGGCAACAACTTTTCGTAAACTTTCAGACAATTCTAGTTGTATGCATACACAGTGAATAGTTGATAGTCTTTGTTTAAACGGCTTAATGGACCACTTTCAGCAAGAACGGAAACTGCAGTTGACAACTCGGAAGAACATTGCCTCAAGAATGAACTGTCTCGTATCCTCTCACCGACTGCTTTCTGGCTCAAATTTTCTTGTCTTCCTGCCCGTGAGTCTTGGTGTCATGACTTAAGTGATTGCTGTGGGTAGATTATTTTCTGAGTCTCTTTTTCTTCTGAATATAGTCACACTAAACGAATGGAGTCTCCAAGGTAACGAACGTATCGACCATCACACAATTTATTTACTACTCTGCTGTTTTTCCATAGAAGAAGGAAGGATCCTGCCGTTTATTGACATGATTCACCAACAATGAAGGCTGCAATTAATTAGATCAGTTTCCTTTGTATGTGGTATGAGGTGGTCAACATTTTACATACGGCAAAAATGCTTCCCTTGTTGATACATTCAGTCGACGACACTGAGCCATTCAAAAGTTATGAATATCAAATCAAATCAAGTTAAACAACTCAGTGGTGGGCTAAATTGAACGTGATTAATCATGTCTCAGTCAGACGCATATGAGCATGCTTGTCTGTGAACAAGTGGTCAACACAATGCAATACGTGATTAAAACATGACTCACCGGTTGACAAATTCCACAATGTTTGACAATGATATGTGAATCGTTGAAATGATAAATAGATTCCGAAGTGCGCTTTGATTAATGAAGGTCTGTTTGATGTAAAGATTATCTGTCTCAGAAGCAAACTATATGTATATATGCACAAATTGTGATAGATGAGTGTAGCAAAACAACTGAGGTAGAGTGGTCTCTCATTCTTTAGCAGTACAAGGTCGGTCAGTTGTGTGAATACAAAGGGTTTTGTTGTGCATCTCATTCATATATGGCTACATTGAATGATCCGCTTTCATTAAAAGTGTAATAAGATTGTTTTGATTAATTCGGAACTATGACACTGAAGACTAGTAGGATTGCTTGTCTCATCAATGGTATGTTGTGTGTATGCAAATACGTACACCCATTTACATGTAAAAATAACATAGGTAGGTTGATCAACTATAGTTGCCAGTGACTCTGGAAAAAGATTGCATTAGACTTCACTGAAGTTATTTCAAGTCAAGCCATGATAACACTATGTTGCACGTGTCATGAGAAGTGAATTTGTAACCTCGTATTCATTCACACAAAAAAGGTAAAGTTTACTCAGTTGGTCTGAATAGAGCAAAATATCTCACATATTGGGGACATCAAAGACTCTGTATCAGTGTAGAGTGCAAAGCCCTTCAGCGAGTTTTCATTAAAAGATGAATTGTGAAGCAAGAGTGTGCGACAGAAAAGAGTACTACATGTGTACTACGTATGCGCTAGTTATTGTGCAGATTGCAGATTTGGAAGATTGAGATTTAAAGAATTAGTTAAGTGAGTTGCGTTTTTGAGGCAAACGTTCATCAAGCTGTAAGACCACGCTGATTCATGATAGACTTCTTTAAAACCCGGCAAGACATAAAAAACTTTCCAAAGCCAATTATAGGAGGGCTGAGTGGGAATGATACATCATGTGGGGACTAAAAATGTATCGCTAATAACCGAATGTTTGGTTGAGGTGAAAGGAGGAGAAATTCAAGACAACAAAGAGTGAAACAGAACATGTTGATGCTGATGAAAATGTCCTTGGTATAACAAGTCCGTACACAAAACCTCTCAGGTACTTAGAAGAAATCAGCCGAAGTGATTGTACACTGTTTACTTCAACTGATGGGGGCTTGTTAGAAAGTATTTTAGATTAATCACCTTTGACTGACGTTGATGCGTGTATACCGATTTTGACGAATTAAGTTTAAAAACAGCTGGACGACGACCGAAATGATGTTTTGGACAAAACTTAAAATAATGTAGGAGAATAAAGCAGGTCTAGATGAACTGTGGTAAGGTTTACGTCATTGCGTATCTGAATAAAATGCCATATTGGCCGTTGGCGTAAGCTTCAAGAAATGTGAAAAGAATGAAAGAGATTTAGCTCTCTGAAGGACTGCTGGTGAACAGTGAGCAGTAGATTGGATAATGTTGGAACGATCAAGGAAGAATAAGGCAGTATCAGATCAAATAAACAATGGATTCTGCAAAGTTTGAACCAACGAAAGAAACTGCGCATACCTCTCACAACTACAAAACTCACGTCCACTCTCGTCGGTAGAATGTAGAGATTCGTGTAAGGAAGTAGTTTTACCCATACGACTTATCTAACAGCCAATAACCATATCTTCAATATAAATAGATGTAAATAATGATGAAATAACTGAACTGAAAAAGTTCTAATTGTGAAAATCCGAATCTCTGTTGGATCGAAACCTATTATGAGGGGTGAAAAAGTTGGTGGTACGGTTACTCCAATACACAATGGAATATCTGAATGAAGCGGTGAGATGTGGTCAGAAACCAAAGCGGATGGATTGCGGACAACATCAGAAATAACAACAGAAATCCACAACAGAAAGCGTCAGCCACACATAGAAACCAGACAAAAGTGCATATGATGTTTCACTGGAAACCTCTTCGTGCTGTGGACTGGAATTCCGGTTCACAGATGCTAGTGCCTGCGTGGCATGGCAAAAGTGAAGATCATGCATCATTGAACGTCTTTTCCCCATACTGAGACTGGACCTCGTTCACTCATCATTTATGTTAATTGTAAATATTTATTCGAGGCTCCTGTACTTCGTGCCACCTTAGTGTGTGATAAGTTACTAAACCAAGTGGTCAAAGTCTATAGACTGCGCCGCTTAGAACAACAGCACGGATGTGAGAGATGATTGAGGATACATGTTGGAAGATCCAACCGAAGTTCTTCCTCGAAGATGTTCTATCATAGCGCAACCATCTGTTATACGCATGACGTCTGCTGACAAATGTAGCGCTTGTTGTTGCACATTATATTCTATATGCACATAGGTTTTACTGCTGTCAGTTGATTCTGTAGTACCAGATGTGCTTTTATGTTCCTTGAGGTAGTATACTTCGTCAGGCGCCAACAACTTTTAAGACCTTGTTGAAAACAGATTCTCAAAAATTGTCTAGAGCATTCGTATTCGTATGAAGTCATTGGAGTGAATTAAAGTTCATACCCCTTTAACTTGAAATACAGTATTAACATTCGAGAATACATTAAACCTACAGACAGTGAAAACGGTCGACAATACAGATTTAGTCCACACTAGTAGTTTGCAACCTTGGTCACACTAAGGAAATCATAACTTGGCAGGATGTTCCATTTGAATCGTTTGGTGGATTCCGTGCGACAGCGTGAGAGTGATGATCAACGGGGCTCGATTTTAATGGAGTGCCATAAGGCAGCTGGTAAAGCACATACCGATTAAGGGCATGCGGTCT
>LOND01005960.1:7967-20963 GCA_014220965.1 Paragonimus kellicotti
GCAGCGTACAGTTAGTCTGGTGTGACGTTATAAGCGGCACCGACAAGAACGATTACCTAGATGGGTTAGGGACCGGCCTTCGTCGAGTAGTCAAACTGGATGTGCTGGTTCTTCAGGTCACGACATATGTTTGCGACCTGGGAGCAGAGAATCGGACGACATATATCATGCTAACTTTTTTATTAGCCTAGGTAAAATATGTAAAAATAAGTTGTGGAACCATTTTACACTCCATACTGTAAGCAGAACAATGGAAGTCACAGACAATCGTTTGGTGTTCATTGTTCACTGATTGATATCAGGAGTCGCCGCCTGTGCAAGCATCTTCACTGAGCGTGTCGGCACTGTAATAAGCATGGCGTTAGTTATCCTCCCTCTCCCGGCACACCATCAGGCGCGTGTCTGGTGGCCGCATAGAGGCCACTTCGTTGGGTGTCAGCACCACCTGCGCTGGTAACCCATTCGAACTAGTGACGGCGCGTCCAGCCAGACAGAATGCACAGTGAAGTCGTCCTGGGCGCTGCATGAGAATCGTAAAAGGATGGTTCCGGGGTATGTACCCATTTCGGAGTGAAACGTTTGCTCCTATTTCCTCGTCTGCGTCAACTCTAAAAATGAGGAGTATCACAATAAGGTCACCATGGGGTCGCCTGTAATCCTAGGGGTACAAGTTCAGATGCTCTAGCTGCCAGTTATAGGAGAGGCTTCTTACGCCAACCATACTGGGCGCTGCTGCCCTCTGTACTCTTCCCAACTGAGACACCTCTCTTTGTATGTAGAGAAACTCTGAGGGGTAGCCGTACTCCATCCTCGGACGAACATGAGATGAGAAGAGTGAAAAAAACCCTGTACACCTTAACAGAGGGTCGGCTGATAGCTGCTGTAATGGAATTCGACTGGAACGGTTTCTTGATTGGAGAAAGTTCAACCATTCGGTGCCCGTGCACAAGCTGCTACAGACGTAATTGCGGTCAAACGGTCGTCAACCAATCATAGACGAGGGTCAGCTGCTGCTTAATACGTATCTGTGACAAACAATCGAGTTGCCAGATGCAAGGTCGTGGAACAACACAGCAACAAACTGGCCAAGCAAAACGTGAGGACGTCTGTCGCTTGGCAACGGTTGTAGATATTGTCGTCCTTGTATAAAAAGCTGCTGTCTTGTTTTCAATAAACTGAGATTGCTTCGGGCAGACCAGATCTCTGCTCTGAGTTTTCGCGATTGGACAGCACAGTATACGAGAGCCCCAAACACTTCCATAGCTTCAACACAGGCCCGCGTAGTGTGAGCCCTTGTTTCGTAAGGTGTTTGACATCAGCACTCCGAGG
The DNA here is from genome assembly GCA_014220965.1 of Paragonimus kellicotti. NCBI lineage: Eukaryota > Metazoa > Platyhelminthes > Trematoda > Plagiorchiida > Troglotrematidae > Paragonimus > Paragonimus kellicotti. The sequence continues at coordinate 9,297 of LOND01005960.1, forward strand.
TCACATTCGGTATCACACTGTGTTGACGAAGTACCTCGAAACAGTATGCCCTGACATCTCGCATGTGCATAAAGGAGCATTTCTGTAGGTTTAGAGGCAAGTTCCCGTAAACTGTCCATTTTGATATAGTGTCTATGTCCTGATGAAATATCCCGTTATTCTGATTCAAAGAGATTGTCTCCCATACTTTCATGTCATCAGCGAAGACGAGGACAGGCGACTGCAACTGGTCCAACAGATCATTGATGAAATCCAAAAACAGCAAGGGCCCGAGCCTTGACCCTTGTGGCAAACAACCATTCTGATAAGTGATGATTGACCATGACAGCGAATGACTTGCCCTGGAGGATGTCTGCGATCCGATTTATTATGGGCGAGCTAGCAGCGCAGGATATCAGCTTGGTGGGCAAATGTTTATTCGGAGTTCTGTGGAAAGCCGTGCTGAAATCGAGAACCACCACGTTCATAGTCTTGCCGTAGCTTGTTGCGAGCCAGTTGTGATCGTCCTAGTGCGAGTGTAGAGAGGTGCGTGCGGGGAGAAAGATCGATGCTCTCTCTTGATCCCTCCTGGGGAGTGCGCGTGCCGTGGTGTGTCTATAGAGGATGGAGCTTCTCGAGCGAGGAGCCTCTATCTCGGCAGAGAGACGAGTGATGCGTCGAGACAGCTAACGGGCAAGACTAAGAATGCGTGTGTGGTTCTCATTATGCAGCCACGGCTTTCCACAGAACTACGAGATAAGACAATTTGGCCCACCAAGCTGGATATCCTCCGACTGCTAGCTCGCCCATAATAAATCCGGATCGCAGACGTGTCCCCAGGGCCGTCATCTTCGCTGTCAGGGTGTCTGATAGTGCGGATCACTTATCTAAATGGTGTTGTGGCGCACCAAGGGTCAAGGCTCGGCTCTTGCGTTTGTTGATTTCATTCGTTATTACTGTGGGTATACTGATTGCAATTGCCTTTCGTGGCTCCTTAGATTGGGGACGACTACGAACCGTCGCACGACAGCCAACAGGTTGTTTCTACTTTTGCATCAGTGAGCATCATTTGCATTCGTGTTGCGGTCTCCCTCGTAGGTGAACGTCGCCTCCCTCATTTTTTTGAACGGAATTCCCCAGATATTCCATCGAGCCTAGGTGGGTGTTACCCGCAGTTCTCCTGCCACCATAAGTCCCATAACGCATGGTCACTCCCTCCTACGCGATTGAGGTCGGACTCCACTGCGGGGAACGCTAACTCCAATTTGCAGAAAAATCCGGTCTGCAACTACGTGGGAGTTTCCACGTGCTGCTATAGGCACAGCTGGCCAACGATCATTCGAAGCGGTCTCCCGAAAATGGTCTGAACCACATGTGGGTGGTTGTGTTCTTCAACTGATTTTGGTACGTTCAAGTCTCCCAAAATCAGGCATTGGTTAGTTGATACAAAAATCCTTAGATCTTCTAACAGTTGAGATGGAAACGATCCAGGAGAGCGATATATAACACCGAGCATGGTAGAGCTGTTCGGTGTTAACTTTACCCTGCACCACAGTCCCTCATAAGTACCGTCAGCATAAGTTCCGGTTACCACGAGTGTATCCGGAGCAATCGTGAATAAAAGCACAACTGTGCTTACTTTTGAACGGTAAAGGGTGTAATTCGTGGAGGAAGACTTCAGGGTCCATCATTTCCTTTAAAAACAACGTTTCAGTAGGGGCCACTACTGCGAGATTTTTACTTCTGACACACTCTTCTAACTCACCCATCTTGTTTGGGTCGTTACATTTCTTTCGTGTATCCATTGATCGGAATAAAGTTTCACCGAGAGTTTGAGAAATAAGCGACTCTAAAAAATTCGTTGCATTCGTAAGTTCAAAATGTTTGAACAAACGGTTTTGTTTTACACGGTAAAGTTATTCGTGCATTATAGTTATTATAAGCAGCGCAATTTACAATAATCTAGTCAGCTGCTCGATAGTCATTATGAGTCAAAATAAAGATGGCACCGATCAGAATTTCGATTATATGTTCAAGCTACTGATCATTGGGAATTCATCTGTTGGAAAAACGTCTTTCCTTTTTCGATATGCTGACGACAGTTTCACTTCTGCTTTTGTTTCAACAGTCGGTATAGACTTCAAAGTCAAAACAATATTCCGTCAAGATAAACGTGTAAAACTTCAGATATGGGTGAGTATAAGTGCGATAAGGCGGTCGTCTAAGTCATATCACAGCTTTGAATATATGTGGCGCTATTTTTTATCCTTAGACGAAATGGAATATACACATACAGCATCAATAATCATCAGTTAATGTCAACGCCAAGCTAATGTTTTCTTTTCCCTTCATCCAGTAATTTCTTGCCAACTGTCCTCTCCTCGTTTAACTGCCATAACATTCAATCGGAGCTAGTCGAAGGCTTAAACGGCGGCTACTAATGCATACGAAACAACTTGGTTGAAATGCATCCATTTATGTATTATTTTTGTTGGAATATTCATCCGCGACACGTAATGTTCATCATTCTATGATTCACACTAACACACATTAGCCTGTGCGTGGCCCCGTGAAGCTAATTTTAATTAGCTCTTATTGACCTAAAGGCAGTTGGGGCCGTATACTGTTTGAAGCTTTCCAAACCAGTAAACCAATAAGTGTTCTCATCACGATGCGTTTTACTACAACTAACTAACTACAGCAGAGTTGTAGCCTATACATTTGTCAGTTATAGGTTTAATGTACGTAGTCTATGGTTGGATTCAGTCGGTTCACCTAGGGAACATGTCCATAGTTCTAGACATTCGAAAATGAATGACGACTTCACTCATCGTTCGCTTTGAGAAACCTCCAAGAGACGTCTTACTGACCAGAAATTTAGGCAAGTTTGTTGGAAAAGTTCTTCGTGGTTTTGGAAAAAATGCCTCATTACAGAAATGACGATCATTCCAACATGCTTGAATACAATGCAGTTTAGACAATTCGGATGATTTTTGGACGGTTGTATTCCATATTCATTCATTATACGTCTGTAGATTTATAATTAATGTCATTTAACTTGCTACACTCACATAACACGGCCATGTGACCATAGCAAAGGTCGTAAAATTGGGTACATGTCCTGGTGTGTGGACGTAGTAAGTTGCACAAGGTGCGTGCTGTGATATGTAAATTAACTGACTTCAAGTGGGCGTGTATCATCAGCCCTATCCAATATTGTATTTGCTTTGTTTAAAGTATTCGATCCAAGAACTAAACTGAAATTTATCTCGGTTTCCAGGAAGAAACGGATTGCTTACAGTTTACCAGTTTCTTACATCAGCGAGCCTCTGAAAACTACCAATTCTGAAGACATTCCTTCATTAGCATGAGTCTTCCAAATGATTAACAAATAAACTTGTTGAGGCGTTCTAGCTACCATTGTTATCAACACACCACAGACTCATAGCCACCACATGTAGGTACAAGTTTGGCCTCCTATTTTAAAGGTAAAAGGCAAAACTGTATACTAACAACAAACCAAGATGAAAACTGGACTGAATTAAGTCTATGATAAGAATAAAATTAAGAAGAGACTTCAGGTACACGGATTCCTCACAGCAGATCAGGTAAAAGAAGTGGTCAACGCTCCTCGGATTTTTTAAAACTTTGTCACACTCCTTGACGATATCACATCTTATGGAAGTATGTCTCAACTATCGGTTTCTTGATGGATGAGGGGGTTCGCCTCAATGCAGATATCAACTCTCTATTCCTTGAGGTCGTAGCCATGAAGGTACGAATCTGTGCACAGTTTGGACAGAGACTTCATCCCAGTTCTGGAGATCCCCTCAACTACTCCGGAAATTTCTAAGAAGTTCTCTCTAATTCTTCTTTGAAAAATAAAAACTGATCAAGTTTTCGTATTCTCTCTATACAAGATATTTTCTTCTGTCTGTCTCGTAAAATATTTGTATACTTTTCAAGTACTTCAGTGTCCTTTAACATATTAAGGCTGCAAGCCTGTTTACAGTACACCAGACATGGTGTCAACGTAGCTTCAAGAATTGGCAGTGGCACTTTCGTTTTCTGTAAGCGAAGCGTCTTCCGGAAAATGCGCAGTAAATTCAGTCACATTTCAACCTCGTACAGGCTTCTTGAAGTTGCAGAAAGACGTTTTAATTTTTGCATATAAGCCTATCAGTAATAAGGGCTTCTTCTAGGGTTTAATATAAATAGTGCATCGCATGAAATGGTGGTTATGTTCCAGCTGCTTTGAGCAGTATACGTTTTCTCCAAATAGGTGCTCACTGCATAAACCTCGTTACAGAATTGAACTGTAATAAACTATCCTAGAATACGGTGCGTTATTTGAACGACGTGAGTGACTTGCCTGAACTGTATGGTCGATACATGCTCATTTTAAGTCTACAGGTTTATACGTAACCTACAATTTCACAAGTTCTTACCTTTAATAGATTAACTTTCACAAGCAGGTTGCTCGCCTTCTTTTGATCGGTACACGGGCTTGTTTCTTATCTTTATGTCCATCGTACTAGCGCTATTGAATACATCCGCACAAATCATATGCGTTACAAATATTAATCATCTATAGTCTTGAGTATTACCATCGATTGTCACCGAATGTGACAGTGGACGCTTTTAAAGCATATAATTTAGAACGCCTAATTTAGTTTATAGGTCAAAACAGTGGACGTCCAGTTTCTTGCATTTGAGTGCCCACAAGTGTGTGTACCTAAATTCCACCGCCCCGCAGCAGTTAAAGGGGATTAGCACTTCACCGGTATTCGTACTCAATAGTATCGTCTGGTGTACTGCGCGCCTAACTGAAAAATTACTTACTGGGAACGTCAGTCAGTTTTTAACTATGGACCAATGAGAATTTCCGAATGTCCATTCAGGCCTTATGAGAGGCTTAAATGTTATCCCCTCCTGTCGCAATTATTCTGACGACAGACGGAATCTAAAAATCTATTTATTCTGCTGCGCTTGGTTAGCAAAGTTCAGCTGATATAGCTTCTACAAGTTCAGAGGAGGTTTAAGTCAATAATGATGCATCAGTCACCCGCTGAACACCGCAAGTTCAATTCACATTTATCCAACTTTGCATTTACTGCCTTAAGATAAACTGAGGACGAATAGATCATGTTAGTTTCAACTTTTGTTATGCAAGGGTCTGCCTGTTGGTAGGGGTGACCCGACAGCTTTTAATTTGCATTGGGTCGTATGACTCAGGACGGTTGATAAGTGTATCAACATTACTACGAAAGCATACTGTTTGATCGAGGTAGTCCGTTTTTATTGAGATAGGTCTAAAATTTTGTTCAACATTTTTTGTTGAACTTATTTGGTTGACTGATCTCTGCATTTTGTTTCGGGGTTGCAACTTCAACGAAAACGTGTCTCACTTGATAACTCTGATACCTTTGGTGTTCATTAAACATAAAGTTAAGCGTTACACCTAGTTTACCTCAACCCAAAATGTTTGCTGTTTATGCTACTAGTTAATGCCGTTTTCACTATGCTAAAATCTCTCCTGTGTTCGTTTCGTTATGCGTGTTCACTTTTGCGTCTTGAATAACAGTTCAATTCAACTTCCGATTCCCGCATGTTATATACTGTAAACTGACATATTTTGGCCTCATTTTGAGTAACTAAGCATTCATAAACCACGGTGTTGTACACTTATTCATACTGTATTGTTGTCAGATAAGTTTATACAGAACAAATGCCCCTAAGTGCATTTATCCAAAAAAATGCGCTTAAACGTGGACAACGTCGTAACCTTTAACAGCTGTTATTTAATCGCTCTCATCACTTAAACTACTGGATCGTATACTGAGTGGGGACCAAGTAGTTTTATCGATGAGTCTGAAAATCGGATCTATGCTGTTTTGACGGAGTCTTGGGTTTACTTGCAATAATTTCAATATTTTCTGTGAGATACTTTGTTCCGATTTGTCCATCAGTATGATTAAGCACTGGCTTTGTATATCCGGTTGAAAACCATATACACTAATCATTACACGTATTAACCTGTCACAACGGTAACCGTCAGGTTGACAACCTGAATATGAGGAGGTGTTTATTGTGACTAAAGTTGTGAGGTGTTACTTTCTGTTTGGAAGTCCTAGATTTTGCACGTGGTTTGCCTAGATTTAACTAACCTGGAGATTACGAACGTTAGTCATCTCTCCATTCTCATGCACATATTGCCTATACCTTAGCTGTCGTCTAAGAGATCCGTATTGAAATACACTTTCAGTCTTCTTTATTTTGCTTTCCGATGAAAATTAATGAAATGTGTAGATGTCCAGTAATATGCGGCTGGTAGGTAAACGTTTAACCGCTGATACCTATTACTCACTGCCTTATTCAAAGTTGTTTGCTGAAAAGACTCTGTATACTCAGTCTGTTGTGATACTTGACTAACGGAAATCTGTCCTTATTGTCTCTGTAAATCATTGTAGGATACAGCCGGTCAAGAACGCTATCGTACAATCACAACGGCCTATTATCGTGGAGCCATGGGATTCATCATTCTGATGTACGATATCACGAACGAAGAATCGTTCAATGCTGTGCAAGATTGGTAAGCATTTCTATTGTCCTTATTATTGCACGATGGTATTTCCCCAAGTAGCCAAAAGGTTAACATTTGTTGACGAAACTTGCTACTTTTACTTTATTAGTAAAAAGCCCGAAGTAACCATTTTTAAAATCTAAGCCAGCTAGTCAAGTTTTGTTTGTCCTCCGCTTTACCTTGTCTATGTTTAATTGCTGATAATTCTTATTGTACGAATTGTCTCGGGTTCGTTCGGGATGTCGAACTATCACAAACAATAACATCATTCTTGGTCTTCGGACAACTGACTTCAGTTCGTAAGCAATCTAACCAACGACCACGCGTCTCCACTCTCTGGTTTGATTATTTATATTGTTACATAAGCGACCATGGAATTAAACCACGCTTTGGTCCGATAGCTAATGCTACCATTCACCATAACGGTGATTATGTATGTTCGAGAGGAAAAAGTGTGTCAAAAGAAGAGGAAGCAAATGTCTTAAAGTAAAATTGCTTAGAAAGTTTGCCACTTGAATAGACACAAACACGTCATTGACCGTAGTACCCTGCCTTACTGGATGACGTTTGTGTTCACCGCTTTGACTATTCTGGACGTTTTCTTTTTTTTTTCATCTTATGGCAAAAGAACAAGAATTTCTAACCTGTCATACTAAACGAAGCACCCAAGGTCTTCGTGGTTCGTGATCACATTGTTATCTACTCCCTTGTGGTACTTTCGAACGCTGGTGTGCCCTTTGCGGTAGCAGCCCACGCGATAACATTCATGAGTTCGTTTACGCGAGTCAAACACGGCTAATAAACCAGTCGAGACTTCGAATTTTTGTTCTCGTCCAATTGATTATGTATGCTGATAAACGACCATGTTGCTTACGTGATTCTCCCACCTATTTGTGGCTAATTGACAGCTACAGTGATAATTTGGCAGAAGACATTTGCTTAGGTGTTTTGTTACTAATCTGGCAGCAAAATGAATGCTGACTTTTTACACAGGAACAACCGGAATAGCTCTCGTTCCACCTTTCGAGCGGTAAAGAAGTTGATTGAAAACTAACGTAAACTTCTGCTATTTCCGCTGTCATTGTCTGAACATCAGCTAGAAGGAAAGTTGAAACGGTTCTTAGTTTCGTGCAGACTGTTTGCAATAAAGGTGGCAGAAGTGAAGACGGAATATTCAATTATCCATAGAGTTATACTTCTCATTGTGAAGGTTTCAAACACAACTTCTTACGGAACGCCACGCAGTATTCAAAATCTGCGTGTCAACATACAGCCAGGTCGAAGAATACATTCATAGGTTGAAGAGATAAGCAGGAAAGTGTCATCTACTCACTTTATACCGATCAGTCTACGTCCAAGAGAGTGCTTCATGTGAAGCTGACTGAATTTGCGAATGACGGCTTTTAGAACGTAGCTCATGACAAAACCTAACGAGGCAATGGAGATTGAACATCCCTGACTAACCTTAATCGAAATGACGAACACCCGTTCATCCCAACAGACTTTATCACACTGACAATCTCATAAAAGCCACTTCATTTCTCTGAGGTTCCTCGAAGATGACAACAACTTGGGAGAGCGCTAAGCTTAACAGAATCAAATTTTGCCTTCAGATATAACAGCATCACGATCGTTGGTTTTTTGTGTTGATGATTCCAAATCTTTCATAGGGTAAACATGTAGTAAATGAACCTCCGAACCGGATCTGACTCCTACTTACTCTTCACGAATTTGCCTTCAGCCCTGTCAAGTTACCTAACTAAGTGTAAGGTTAGTGAATAAATCGAGTTCAGTAGAGACACAGAGGATGCCCCTATGGTTCTCACAAACTCTTTAACTATTTTTGAAAACAAGTTGTTGTCAATGAATCCAGCCACAAAGTTAGTTAAGTTCCTCAGACTTTATGAAAGAGCATTATCGGTTTCATTGCTAGGCTCTCTCAATCGTGTCTGAAAAATAGTGTGGGATGAAGTCTAGTCATGCGTTTTTTTGCATTTCGGTAATTTAGACCTGAACTTAATTTCTGCTTCTAACGGAAGATCACCTGGAAGGCAGTATGCGACTATTCAGGCTACGTTTTATATATAGTCTGGTTTAGATCAGTCGAGCTATCATTTCGAATGTTTAGCCCATCGATCAGGTTAGTGCGATTAGTTTATCAATGCCTCCATCTTTCTCGCTAGAGCTCACTAATACTGGATTCGGGACTGACACAATCATGAAAAGAAGTTATAACATTCTATCATGCTCTAGTGGAAAAAACCATTATATTATTTTCAACCATATAACTAAATGGGCCACATGGTCTTCGAGCAACCCTCTAGCCAATTTGTCATGCTTGTCATGCACAAAGTTAATAGATAATTAGCAGCATTGGTTTACAAGACCTACCGACTTGAAAGAGAAACCTTTCTTATAAAATTGCACAGCTCTTTCTTCACTGCAACTTTTCACAACCGTTACGATGTCACCCAGCTTTACGTAACTATTTGAACAATTTGTTTGTCAGCGCTTTTTTGTTAGGTGTTCTTACTGCCATTTGCGTAAGCGCGAGATCACCAAGAAGATGACAGATAGAAATGAATCTGAGCAACAGCATGGACAAAGTTCAGATGATCACTCCTAGGTGTGTGACAGTCTTTAGTAGGTTGACGCCACTCCCAATTGACAGCTTCAAAATCTGTGTGCAAACAGATTGGATGTAATGCTTTTCAAGTTTTTGTTAGAAGACAGTGTTTGAGATGTGGAAACCATTGGATGTACACATTTACCACAGTCTACAACCATCATCTTCATCTCGAACACATGAATCACCATCCAGGGCTAGAGGACCAAGTCAAGCGTTTGAGTCCTTTGATAATGTGGTAGTGTCTGATTTTGCGATTTGCATCATAAAGTGGATAAGAGTCCCACAAATGCATATACCTGATGGCATTTAAACCACTGTCTGCCGAAGTTTACTCTGATATAACGAACATACAGCAGTTTTTGTTTATTTACGCCAACGGACTTTAACGGATGTACTAAATACACCTATCGAGTTTACGGCCACTTTAGTGAACTTGGGATTTTAGCCGTTGCACCATATGGCTTCGTTATATTGTGACTTATTCAGCTCCATGCGGACTGCATACTGATAATCTACAAAAAGCTGTACCACGTAACAATACTTAATTCACGTATGCTGCATAATCAAGTTAATAGTAATCTCATTACTGTCACTGTGATTACGAAATGCTTTTCCTTATTAACCTTTGGTTGTCACTTGCAAAGCTCTGAACTCTAGTCGTTGCATCCCGTTTCGGGAGACAGAGTTGCGAAAATTGAGTGCAGATCGTAGGTTATCTGATTTCCAAAACTGTTCATATGATTCTGATAAAAGCAGACTACACTAAGGTATCTACAAAGAGAATGTCAGATCTGACACCTGGATCTTCTTAGAAGATACATTGAATTTTGTCAGGCTTAGCCCCTAACTATTGTTTGGTCGATGATATCCATAATGCAGTGGGGCAGTTCGACCTTTTTCGGTGCAAGACTTTTACAACTCAACATGTCCCAAGGTCCAGGGTCATCAGTTTCTAACTGTTTGGGAAATAATTGTTACTAGAAGGTTTTCAGTCGAGGTTTTTTTCCCTCTAAGATGATTGACAGCTACGGTCAACGAACCAGACCGGTCTCCCGTAGAAGCTGAGCTGTTATGGTTATACCACATTATTGTGAAGTGCTCAGCTGAACTGATGTACTCTCGTATTGAACGTTTACCACGCCAACTATTATTCACTGAGGCTAATTGTGGTCGGAGGAAACCTTGAGTTAGTCAGACACTGATATGGTCAGGAATTGTGGGCACCACGGCTGTTCCGTTTGGCAAAGTGAGGAGGCATCACCTACCTGGTTGGAGATTTCTCGACTACTCCAGCAGGTGATTGAAAACACCGTCCTAGGTGATCGCTTGCTGCAGTCCTTGACGCATGTTCATGAAAACTGTAGGTTACCCTGCCAATTGGCCCTGTTTTTGTAGACGTTCACTTCCTTTTCTCTTTGCAGACTTGTCATCTTAGGGTAATCTACCACTGTTTTTGATGAGGAACGAATCCGAGCACGGTACCATTTAGTCAGGCACATTACTGTTCACTTTTATGTATGCCTGTGTATCCAGTCCCATTGCATGTTAGCCACGGCTTTGAATTCTTAAGTCACGGTTGCTAAAAGTGGGCCAATTTCATCTTACTACGCATTGTTACCGTCATCACAATCAAGACAACGCTGCACCAGTTGCGCATGTTGCTGTCTAATTTCCATACAAACAACCGAGCTATAAATGGAAGTAAGTCATCGTTAGCAATACAGCTTCCCATTGACACTCAGTGTTCCGTTTCATTAATCAGAACGAATTCACAGTCATCTTCAAACAAACAGTAGCAACACTAATACCATTCAGCCATGTTGATTGTCATCCGGCCTAACTCCTTCAGCCACGGACCCTGTGAGTCACGATGGCTAAGCCTGGGAGAGATTCCGCACTACAGTGGCAAACTCATATAGTGATGACCTCATCTCTTTTTTCTCCAAATCATCGTTTTCTCATCTTGTACCGCACATCATCTGATCACGATGTGAACAAAAACTGATCGGTATGTCATACGATCAGCCGGCATAGTTAGCCTTCTTTGATCAACTGCATATAAAGAGAATTAATAGCGTGCATTTTTTATCAAGATTACTCTGTACGCTGTAAATCTCGGCATGAGTTGGATAGTCGGTAAATTTTTGTAACGAATTATTTGATAGTTCCTTATTATTTGCTGTGATGACGTTTTGCTGTAGCTTACTCTCATAGTAATGCAGTGAAATAAGTTGAGTATAATGACCAGGTGAATTTTCTGGTTGAACATCACGCACAATTGCTCACAACAACCTTTGCATTCAAGTTGACTTTCCAGTCACTCGAGTTTCGCTCTTGTTAGAGACCGTCAGTGATGCATATCCCTGCCGCAACCGAGATTAGAACTTTGGTTACGCTTTCATGAAACGACCATGTTGACCACTGCACCACTGGCCTTATGGCCAAAAGATTAACCCGAGTCTAGTGCTTATTTACT